>JAEIFV010001409.1:0-53145 GCA_018904265.1 Lordiphosa collinella
AATATCCTGTACCTAAAGCTAAGGTCTTACAGGAAAATAATTTGAACAAATTTCTATAAAAATTTGGCTAAATATCCAAGATGACAGATTTGGCAGGACTTAAACACTAAAGCTCTGGGGGTCCATTCGCAAATAATTTGTTCAAACGTCCGAAATGTCCGAAAAGTTTACTCTTTAGGCCTATATACATGTAGCCAAATTTGTATAAAAATTTTATCTAAATTATTTGCCTGAGGGAAAGCCTGTAGCTTTAAAAATTATGCATAAATACGCATACGCACTGTGAAGAATACGTATACGTAACTTTTCTAAAAATGCGTATTGAATTACGCAAACGCATTGAAGCATTGACGCATTTGAGGCAATACTTATGTATGCGACTACGTTTTTGTTACGTTTTGCAGTTCTTTGAAGGGTATACAAACTTCGGCTGAGCCGACTCTAGCTCGTCTTATTTGAGGAGACATAACGTGGCCCTGCTTCTAGGAACATATGGCCAGAAAAACTTACCCAGCAACAGGAAAAACAATTCTATAAGAATCTGGACAGTTTGGTAGGGTACCTCCATCTTTTTATGGCCTCCTTACAAACGGACTTGCCAAGCAGCTTAGTAGAATTGACTAATCCTTTCTACCCCTACTCAAATAAACACAATTTCTTAACTACCTAAACCAATTAGTCATAATAAACCAAAAAAAAAATTTGGATTTTCCAGAAATTATCCCAATTTCGCACTTTCATCTTATCAATCTCCATCACAACAGCTGCCTCCGCCAGCGTCAAGGTCAATTACAAAACTTGGACAAAAACTTGTGCTTAAGATTCAGCCATATGCCAAAGTACATAAACACACAAAGACAGAGCGTGAGACCGCGAGGCAGAGGAAAGCAAAAGCTTCCTCCAAAGTCAAACTCGATTAAAAATGCATGAAATGCAATTATAAAAAGAAAAAACAAAATGCGAAATGGAAATCGAACAACAAGCTTTTTAGCAAAAGCAAAACGTTGTAAAGGGAGGGGGCGCTTGTAAAATGCCAAAAGACATAAAGACGCAAACGTGTGCAACACCAGCAGCAGCAGCAGCAGCAGCCGCAGCAGAGGCAGAGCCACTCAAAAGGCGCGACAAGTGTCGAGACTAAGCGTTGCTTTTCGCGTGGTGAAAAAAAAAGTAGCAAAAAAGAAGAGAAGCCCTGACCATGCAGACTGAGACAGAGGCTGAGGCAGAGACCGGAGCGCGCGCTGTGGTTGCGTCAATGAGGCAAGCGACTGGTTGAGTTGCTTTTGCTGACTGCACTTGTTTTGTATATTTTTTTTTATTGTTGTTGTTGTTATTTGTTGCTTGGTTTTGTATGCCACACAAAACAAAAAAAAAAAACTACTTACTATTGCCAATTCGCTTACACACACACCAGAGAAGAGATAGCGCTGCCTGTTGTATCTGTGTGTGTGTGTGTGTGTGTGAGTGGGAAATGCTAACATATTGTGGCAATTTTGAGAGATTTTCTCTTTTAAAAATTAACCAAAATTAGAGAGGTAACCTTTAGCCATAAAACTCTAAATATTTTCCATCATTTTCCCCTTTAATTTATAAATTTTCCATTTCCATATGTTACTTACTTTCTCACTTACTGCACCGCCACACACACTGCACCTTTGCAAACACACACATACACTGACCTATACACTCGCACAATTACACTCACATTTAATCAAAACACTCTCAGCACACGCGTTAAATACAGGTGAAAATGCCGAAAAGACAAAACAATATTTTTTCAGATTTTTTTTTTTTTTTTTGTTGTACTTTTTGCGAAACCCCAAAATGTGCGTAACAAGTTTGCAATTTTAGTTTTGCTTTTGTTAGTTGGCAATTGCGCGGTAACATTCACGAACACACCGACACACACACACTGACACACGACCAGCGACGATTTATAACGGTAAAGCGAACATGGTTGATCCGCGGATTACGGTGAAAATGCGCCCGCCTACAAAAATCACACACAACCGTCTGCAAACGCGGCAAACGTTTGATTGACGCCGCCGCTATGGAAAAACTGCAAATGAGCCACCGCTGCCACAGCCACTGCCACTGCTGCCGCCGACGCCGCCACACGACCAACAGTTAACGAAAAACGACAGCGACGACGACCAGGCACAGTGGGACCAGCTATCTAGATTTAGTTAACAAAAATTTTAAGGCCCTTTTCTGGTCTAGAAAATTAGTTTTTCCTTTCTATACCCTTGCAGAGGGTATTATAAAATTGTGATTGTAACGCATTTAAGAAAGCGTCTCCGACCACATAAAGTATATATATTGTTGATCAGCACGACGAGTCGAGCCGAGATATGGCACTGAACCACTTTTGATCCGTTTTTAGCCGCTTTTGAACCGGTTCACAGACATGACACATAGCCTATGACTTTTTCCTGATCGAGATGAACCTACTGTGAAAATTTCGTGAAGATCGGTTCAGCGTTTGGAAAAAACGCCTATAAGTAATACAAACATACTTACTTTCACTTTAATATACAAAACTGAGGAACTCAAACAACATTTTTTTTATTAAGTTACAAATTATTTGTAAATAGTGTTTTTTAATGGAATATTATACCACTTAAAAATTAGCTTTCAATATTTTGTTGGACCTCCTTTGTTTTTTTGACCGCCTTTATCCGTGTCGGCATAGAATCCACTAGATGTTGGATTGTTTCAACGGCTATAACTTACCGATTTCGCACGATGGTAAGGAGCAGAGTCGGCCCTCAATAGATGGTACAAAATGATCGTCCAATATTTGTTGGTACTTTTTGGCGTTTAGTGTTCCTTCAATCAGAGCCAGATCTCCAACTCCAAAGTAAGAAAAGCATCCCCAGACCATACGGGATCCACCATGCCTGACCGTCCGTCGTAGGCACTCACTTTTTGAACCTTTCTCCGACTTTACGTCGCACGTAGGACATACCATCGGAGCCAAAGAGGCTTATTTTGGACTCATCTGAAAATATAACGTTTCTCCAATCGCTTTAGGTCCAAGATTCGTGCTCTTTAGCCAATTGTAGCCGTTTTTTACACATTTTAACGGTTAAAACCGTTTTTTTGCTGGTCTGCGCCCATTAAGTCTTGCATCCTGAAGGCGTCTTCTCACTGTTCGAATGCTAATATCGACTCCTACCGACTGAACAAACTCGAATCTTATATCTTCTGCAGTTTTGAATCGATTGGTCATGCTTAAGCGCTTTCTAATACGATCTTCCTGGTCGTTGGTCTTCTTCTTTCTTCCTGTCCCAGGGTTTCGCTTCAGAGTTCCGGTTTTTTCAAAATTCTTTAAGAAATCCCCGACAGAAGATTTAATAAAGCCAACATTAGCGCTTATATCGCGGATGTTTAAATTTTCCGATCGCAAAGCCAATATGGCACCTTTATCAGCTTCAGTCATTTTCGACATGTTTCACTTTTTTTTCCGCACCAAAAGCTTAGGACACAATAAACTGGACGGTATTTTAATACTAAATACTTACTAGATAACACGAAAAAACATCCAAACCGATTGAACCTTTTTTACATATTTTATACCCTTGCAGAGGGTATTATAAAATTGTCCGGATGTTTGTAACGCATAGAAGGAAGCATCTCCGACCACATAAAGTATATATATTCTTGATCAGCATGACGAGCTGAGTTCATTTAGCCTTGTCCGTCTGTCCGTCCGTCTGTCCGTCTGTTTCTATGCTATCTCCTCCGTCAGTTTTAAAGCTATCCTCACCAAACTTTGCACGAAGTCTTTTGGTACAAATACGCTGCACATTTGTCGGAACCGGCCGGATCAGATGACTATAGCATATAGCTGTCATAGGAACGATCGGTTGAAATACAAGTCTTAAAGAGAAAAACTTTTTTTTTTTTAATGGAAACGCCTCCAAAGTACGTATTTCTTAAATTACTATCCCTTCCCATGATTTCACTAAGTTTGGTCGAAATCGGATGAACGATCGGTCGAGAAACTAGTTCTAGAAAAAAACTTTTTGTTTTTAATGAAAATGTCCTTATCATTGGCATACTAATTTTATATACTCTTACACAATTCTTCAAGGTTTGGTCGAAATCGGATGACCATAACATATAGCTACCATATGAACGATCGGTCGAAAAACTAGTTCTAGTGAGAAAAACTTTTTTGTTTTTAATGAAGACGTCCTTATCATTGGCATACACTTATTTTATATACTTTGGAAACCTTTCTACAAAGTTTTATCAAAATCGGATGACTATAGCATATAGCAGCAGTACGAATGTTCGGTCGAAAAAGAAGTTCGAGTGAGAAAAACTTCGTTCGTTTGACATGTATCGGACATAAGCTTCTTATACTTGCAGGCAGATCAAGTTTATTTTAAATTTTTGCCACGAATCCTTCCGCCCCCAAATTGGAAATATCGTTATATCTCCCACAGTTTTATAGATAGATAATTCCTTCCTTATAGATATATTTGGTAATTAGAATTATTTATCGATTTGCCAAAGGAATGGTAAAAATCGGATGAACGATAGTCGAGTTTTAAGGAAAACAAACAATTATGGGCTGCACCGGTGGGCAGCACTTCAAAGGTACAGAGAATATTCTAGTCTGGCTTGACCGACTTTCTTACTTGATTTTGTATTAGTTTTTGGTCTTCTTTGAATTCATAAGTGAAGGTTTATTCCTCCAACCTTTTTTACTTATTAAGCAATTGAGTATAAATCATTTTATTTGGTATCGTCCCTTAAGCTTTGCAAACTTTAGATTAAATTAGAGTTTAAAATCAACGCCAACTACAAAAATATATAAAGTTAAAATTTAACACCGCGTATGAGTAATAACAAAACCTTTGGTGCCCCGTCGCGTTAACTAACACTACTTCAGCAGTGTTAGTTAACTTTTAGAAGTCTTCTATGCAAGCGATCCTGATAGAGTTCAACTATACGATCAATTAGAAATTTGTGCCTATTTTTTCCAATCATGACGTTCTGTTTATGTCTTATGATTTATGTGTAGACCATAATGACAATTAAGTTGAATACCGAGACTTCAAACCAGCGATGTGCAAAATTTGAAAAGGCAGCCACGCGTGGTTGGCAAGCCAAATTCTGCCGGCGTCGCAGCCGACACATATATAGAGAGAGAAAATATGTGTATTCTATAAATAGAACGCTCGGCAGCTTGTTCTCGTACAATTCGCGTGTTCGGCTGCATTTGCCTCACGACTCATGTGTTCGGCTGAAGGTCAAAAGTCAAACGCGCAGTCATTTGCTATGCAGCATTCAATGAGGAAAGACCATAAAGCGCATGATTTTTACACTACACCGAAAAAAATGTTTGATCTCAATTGGGAAAATGAATTATTTTTCATTGAGAATATGGATGGTAACGCTCAATGTTTATTGTGCCATTACGTTGCATGTCGCTTTACCATTGATGTTATTAAAAGGCACTACCAAGCATTTTATTTTTTCAGTGTAAAGCAGTAAAACGTTACGTTGCCTTCGTGTTTCGCTGCTTCGCACACAAGCGCAACGCTTTCATTGTGTGAGTTTGGACACCACTGCTTTAAACGTATTGACCATATTTTGTTGAGTGCTGATCTACGTTTGCGTGACTGGAATTATATATATCACCTTCCAACTGTTGACTCCCAACTCGAAATTCTTACTAATAATATAGTCTCACTTTATAATAAGTTTGTACCACTTCGGCGCAAAACAATTTATCATAAGCCAAAGCTCTGGGCTAGAAAAAATATTAAAAGACATATTGGACATCGTGACAAAGCATATGCTAAATGAAAGCCTTTCCAGACAGAAGAGTACAATAAAGATTTTAAGGCATTAGGAAAAAAGGGGAAGTTAACTTCAGCTATACCCATGCAGACTCCATTAAAAACAAACAAGTTTTTTAACTAAGACTACTTTTTGGACCTCACTTTTCTAAGGGAGCTATACAATATAGAGTAATACATCTGACAAAATATCAAAAACATGTCAAAAATATTCCAGCTATTATACCATACCATTGTAAGGATGCAACTATTGGTGGTATGCTGCAGTTAGAGTATTATTAATATTAATTTAATTTTATTTGGCGCCCAACGTAGGGCGAATAAGAAATCTAAAACTGTTTAGGAAAATTGATTTTAAAACGACGAAAAAGTTCTATTTATAAGGATTTAATGGAAATTCCACAATAATGACGAAAATAATGTCTAAAAACTTTAAGCATCAGTTGAAGAATTTTCTATACAAATTCAGTTCTAATACACAAAAATCCACTACAATTAGTAACAGCCTCGCAGCCTACTGTTTTTGTTAGTTTCATTGAGTAAAAATATAATCAAAATATAAGAAAAATCAACATCCCAGCAAGCCAATGTCTCTTATGTCACAATATTCAAAGCCATCAAACAGTAAACAACACTTTTCAATTTTACACCACTATCAGAATTTATATCTACATTTTACATCTACATTTACAATAATTTTTACAATAACCAACACATAATGCCGAACTATAATGGGGCTTTGGTGATGCATACACTTGATTTGCTACAGTGCCCGTCCACATTGGGCGAAATTCTGGTGATAATGGCGAAAAACACAAAAATCCCAGAAGAAGAACTGAAGCCAGCAGTGCAACAAACTCTAGTGATGGGCCAGACTTATGGATTCTTCCAAAAACTTAATGGTAAGTATCAGACAGCACCAAAAAAAAAGGGTGACCTTAACTGAAACTGAAAATATGTGCAATAGGTCGCTATTTCCTGATGCCCATGACATTTGCAATGTTAAAACGCGACGTGGAGGAACAGCAAGAGGCAAAGAAAGAGGAGAAAAAGCTGCCAAAGAAACTAGTTCAAAAGAGTGAAGACCGAACGAAGAAGAATCGCGTAATTGTGGCTGCATCGGAACAAGATAAAGCCACCTCAACCACAACTTTGAAGCCAAAGGATGTCAAGTCAACTACAACTTTGAAGCCAAAGGATGCCAAGTCAACTACAACTTTGAAGCCAAAGGATGCCAAGTCAACTACAACTTTGAAGCCAAAGGATGCCAAGTCAACTACAACTTTGAAGCCAAAGGATGCCAAGTCATCCAAGATGCTTCGTGTTAAGTCGAAGCAGAATTAGTTTCTATTGTTAAAGAAGACTTTGATATTTATCCACAACTAGTTAAACCCATGATACACTAACTACATGATACACTAACTGCACCATATATTAAGAGGATGTTTCCATTTGGCCATCATTGTTTTTTTTTTTTCAAAATTTCTCAGTTTAGTTTTCAAATGTTAATCGTTCGGTTTTGTTTCTTGTTGAAATGGCATAAAAAAAATTCAACAAAATGTCTTTCTTCTCTCAGTTTTAATTGCATATTTTAAACCTGAATTTTACTAACATTGCGAAGAAAAGTAACTAGGGAAGTAAAGTGAAAGGAGGTGTTCAGTATGTGAATAAACCAGCAGTTAGAAGACTTCTTTAAAACTGCTTTAAATTTTAAATTGAAGAAAGCGATGCATAGAAGATAACAATGCGGTGCTATGAGTTTCCCAAATCATTAAAATATTCTGTACCGATTTATTGCGAAAGCGGTGCTAGTGCTGCGCTGATACAGTGCTTACCAATGCGGTGCTAGTGCGACGCGAATCATATGCAAAAGCAGTGCTAATGCCGCTTTAAATCAGCGGTGGGCACGACATTTGATTTTGGGAGCCATCTAACATCAGAAAATACAACCCTTTTTAACGATGATCGAGTCCACCAGCCAGACACGTACTCCATATATTTGTTTTTACTGACGTCCTTGCCTCGCACTCTCCTAGCTCCGATGCGCAATAGATTTGTTTTAGTTTCGAAGCGAGGCACGAGTCACGATTCAATTTTTAATGCGTCTGTTTGGCACAAGCTGCCGCAAGATAAGTCTCGGGATTTTTGGCGAAAGCTTAAATAAACTATGTACAACATGAGAAAAACCACCGGGCCCAGAAGCCCCTTTCGACAGTCCAGTGAGGTCACCGTTCGACTTATGTGATGGTTTGGTGGGGGTCAACAAATTCCATTTTTGTGAAAAAGTAAAAACTTCCTTGAAAGTGTATAAATCGGACGATTTGGATAAGGCTGTCAAGCCTCGAAAGGCTGCAAACCTTTAAAATTTTGTAGGAGGTTCGGTTCGGGGGTTCGAACCCTTTGTAAAATCCAAGGTCTTAACTCCACTTCCGCAAAAGGATTGTGATTTAGAGACCAAATTTAGACCGAAAACCTGTTTTAAATCACAAAATTTTTGTGAAAATGAAATTGATAACAAAAGTAAATGTATCCCGAAGCAGTCTTATAACGAGGATTTCGTGATTGAAACAAATGTACTAGATATAGAAACGTTGTACTTGAATCAAGTATTTTCGCCTTTACCGTACTATTGACACCGTTTGTACTTAATTCAAGTCCCTTGTTCCAAATCTCAAAGATATTTAACCTCTATAAAATTCTGAACTCATCATCTTTGCTTCAATGTAATTTTGTTGCATGCATACATTTGAGTTTGCAACATTTTCCACCTACGGCCCCACTGTGCAATGGGCAAGCAGCCACCGTATACGAGTGTGACGCGTGGGAGAGCAGCGGAGAGCAAACCGCAGCAGTCTAAGCGACGCCGACAAGTTGCATGCAAATTCTTCTTTTTGGCTGGTGGGCGGCCCTGAGAGCGGAGCATAAATGAGAGAGCAAGCAATGAGTAGAGTACTTCGTTCCGTTTTGAGCATGTTGTGAGTGCTTTTGTGTGTGCGTGTGTGAGTGCTGTTGTGCCAACCTGTTTGAGTGAAAGTTTGTGTTTGTGTTTTGTTGTTGCCGGTGGAAATTCAAACAGCTGTTTTGTGGTCGGATAGGGCAGGCAGGAAAGGCTGCCACAAGGCTATCAATTTGTGAAAATAATGGAGCTTTTGGGAGTATAGTTTCAATTGATAAGACTTAAATGGGAAACACTGAAAACAAAAATGGAAAAGTTAAAACCAAAAAGATACGAAAAAAATTAATCATACGTCACGTACACCAGAATTTGGTGCATATTAATTTTTCCCATACATCTTTACCAGGAATTTTTAAATCCATACGAGTATATTGACACTCAATGCAATATCAAATCCACCGACTTGCAGCCGTAGATTCAAAAAGCAGTGGACAGAAAGTCTTAGTTGGCAATCAATGCATCAAGGAGTAGGGTTATTCAAATAATCCATGAAACATAAAGACGCACATTGAGCTCGCACATATATCACCAGTTCTGGGACGAAGAATTGCTTAATAAGCATGGTTAAAGGAAGGAGTTCCTATCGACAAAAATGAATGCCCAAATGTGTGTAAAATTGTTGGACGCAGAGTTGGTGGAGTTAGGCGGTCAGTTATATGACGATGATTGGACTTTCCAATTCACAGCTCAAAACTGACTACCAAGTTCTTTAGAGACAGAAATTATAGTTTTAGAGACCCCAGACTTGCTCAATCCAATTGCTGTTTGCTGTAAAATAAGCATAAACCAAACAAAACACAAAAATAATGAGTTTTACGTGGAGCTATAAGATTTTTTTCAATCACTCATACGCAGTGTTGCTTATTTTGATATATTTGTTTCATTTATAAAATGTCGGCGTGGATTTGATTTAAAAATTGTTCGAGCAAACAGCCATAGGAACAGGTGGGTTGTGAGTGGGTGGTGGTGGATTAGCGTTTACCAATGACCAATACAGTGACCGGAACAGTGACCGAAACAGTGACTGAAAGAGTGACCAAAAGTGTAAACAAATTGCGACCAAATCAGTGAACAGAACAGTGACCGAGACAGTGATAAAAACAGTGACCGAAACAGTGACCACGACAGTGACCAAAACTGTGATCAACCAGTGACCAAAACAGTGATTAAAACAGTGACCAAAACTGTGACCAAAACAGTGACCAAAACAAACCTCTATCTCTTACCATCTCTGAGATCTGTGCGTTCATACGGACAGACAGACATCTCGTAATTCTACATTTTCTGTATAAATATTCATTTTAACAGTTTTTTTAGCGACAAGGAACGATTTTTGCAACTTATGAAAGGTACTTACAATATTACTAGAAAAGTTAAAAAGTTCTCTTGTGAGATAAAGCCTAACGTTAGCTCAAGACATATTTCTCTGGGTTTAATTTTGTGAGAAACTTCTGTGAATGATTATTCTAATGCATTTTGATAATTTTGTTTGTATTGGAACGCTTATAAGCGTGTGGATGAGAGACTTGTGTGTGAGCTAAAGATAAGCGTTCGATCATTAGCCTTAATTGAGGGATGTCATGTCAGTTCATTTATCACAAAGCAATTTCTCTTTGCAGAGGAAGCCAAAACTGCAGCTGAAGAGCTTAGTCGATCACCCGTGATTGGACAACGCAATCAACCAGATGCCACCTCCAGTCCCATACAATCGCGTGCCTCCACCGAGGCATGGCCCGTGCAATCAGACGAGGACATTGATCGACTGGTGGCCATGCATCAGAATCGCAGCAGTCTCAGCTCGCTGGGGGTGAGTTAACTGAAATCCCAGACAACAATGTGGACTTATCTCATTTTCCTCTCAAATGTATGCAGGTTCGTTCGGAGTCCATGGCCAGTGTTTACTCTGGCGCTGGTGAAGGTCGCTATGGCACTGTTGTGGTCAAGGGTCAGGTGGAATTCGCTATGCAGTACAACCATAAGCTGGGCGCCTTGGAAATCCTTGTGGTGCGTTGCAAAGATCTGGCCGCCGTTGATGCCAAACGCAATCGCAGTGATCCCTATGTGAAGGTAACTATTAATCTAGGGCAATCTTCTTGCTGTTCCATTTAATAACAACTGGACAAGTCCAAGGCTGGCAAGAGCAAAACCAAAGTCAAGAAACACACTCCTAATCCCGTTTTCGATGAGACTCTGCGCTTCCATACACCCTTGTCCAGCTTGGAGTCGCGCACGTTGTGGCTAACGGTCTGGCATTCGGATATGTTTGGACGCAACGATTTCCTTGGTGAAGTCAGCGTTAATTTACAGGGACGCGTCTTTGACAATCCGCAATCGCAACGTTGCATCAACCTGGGTTGTTCAATAAGCAAAGCTTTATCTTCTCACCCCGTGGCTAAGGGCTCAACTCACCTCTGGTTACATACCTTGACTTTGCCCACCCTCATCTTTTCTGTTGGAGGCCGTCAACCAAATTAGTTCATTTGTAAAATTTAAAGTTTCCTGGAATTTTCATAACCACATAGATTCGGGACTTAAGCGGAAAACTTAATCCGAAAAATCGTAGCCATTCTTGGCTAAAATTGCCCGACCACGAATTTAGCTCAACAGCTACCAAGCTGTAAAGGTAATTATTTTTGAATTTTGGAATTTTTGGACGAAAATCTAAAATAACGAAATTCTACATTTTCATATAGTTAATTTCCCGTCATCGTTACGTTTGTTGGTTTGGAAAATACTCCCCCAGCAGATACCTGATTAACTCCAGCAGAAAAGAGGCAATCAAAATTGAGACTCCATAGGTGAATCGCCTATTTGAGTCTGGTCCATGTCAGACTTGGCAAACGCCGATCAAGGTAAAAACCATTCGATTGCTATCGTTGGCCACCACCTTACGACCTTCGTTCACAGCCCTCAGCTTTAAAGCCAGAAATCATCTGAGTCTGCAGTTTCATCAGCTTCCCACCAAAGTACCCTGCAGAACCAAAGGCAAAGCATAGAACGAGCTTCAGTAACCACAGCATGTGTGAAAATCAATGAAAAACAGGCAAGATCGGCGAGAAATTTGGGTTGCAGAATTTTTTCTGTCTAAGCTAATTTTTGTCAAGTGGCTAGCCACCGCCAGTGCCAGTGAACAATTCAAAGCCCACCCAAAATGCTCCCAAAGCCCATCTCTCTCTGTGACCCAATGAACAGACATCAAACTAGCCAAAGTTCTAGCCAGATTTAAAAAAACATTCAAAATTCTACCCTAAAATATGGAAAGGCAAAAATTTTCGCCAAATTAGTAAAATAAAAATTGTGCAAATTTTGAAGCATGAATAAGAGAAAAATAGTTTTGTCAAAGCCCCGCAATTCGATCGAAAGTTTTCTTGCAATTTTCTTCTTTCTTTGTTTTGTGATTAACATTGATACCCTACACAATGGGCCTATTGGAAAATACCAATATTAAATAAACAAAAAATGTGAGTGACCAAAAAAAAAAAATGAAAGAAGAAAACAAAACTAATCGAAAATCATGCGACCAAAACAGAAGTGGATGTGGCAATAATTTTCTTTACAAAATTTTAATGATTTTTAACTAGCAACACAACAAACAACATCGTCATCGAGAAGGCCTCATCGGATGGTATGGGTGAGTGGAAAATTATGTGCCAATAACTAACCTTAAAAAAAAAAATACGTAAACAGAAAGCATTTGACCTTTATTAAGAACTGCTAAATATTGATCAAGCGATATGCCGAACCGCAGTGCGGTAGGGTACCTGTTGGCCAGTGCAAGGGTCCATCATACATTTTTGCTTCTAGCCTGTACGCTTATCAGCGTGTTTGAGTCTTTCTATGTTGTTTTCTTCTACTTTGACAAACCGAATGGTTTTCTAGATCAGCTGATCTAGCTTATCAAGACTAATTAAATGTCAGATAAATGACAGAGAGGAATACCCTTCCCAAAACTTCCAATAGATAGAGTAAAGTAAAGCGTTTTTTTTAAATCGATTTAATTAACATTTTATTGTTTTGAGAGGGCAAGAACAAAAAAAGGAAACAAAACAGCTACAATTTCATTCTTCTATATTATTAATTAAAATAAATCTTATACCCTTTTAACATGCCCTTTAACATTACAAAATTAAAATTTTACGATCGATTGCTCTGACTTTAAGATTAGTACAAAGAAGATATTTGAAACTTTATAAGGAAAATAAGGATAGTGAAAGCTTTGAAAAACAATAACATTGAAAACCATATGAAGTAAACTTACTACAATAATTTTAATATGGAATATAAAATGTTTATTCTGTTAGTTTACGATTATTACGGTTAATATATGAATGAAAACATGAACTAAATTTTTAATATTTATTCCAATCACAGGGAGCGTAACTAAAAATAATTATTTAGTTTTTTTGGGGTCTTTTGTAACAATTATATTAAAGACCATGGTTTAAAGACAAATTGGCAAAAGCTTCTAGACCAATTAACTCATTTGTGATTTTTCGGTAAAGCTTTCCAGATTTTTTTTTCGAGGGGGGGAAAAATTTTTTTTTTTTTATAGTTTTTTGTTTTTGCAAAACCCCCCTTCCCCCCCCCACCTATTAATTTTTTTTGCCCCCCTGGGGTTTTTTTTTTGTTTTTTTTTTGATCCACCCCATGATACAAAGGGTGTCTTCTCAAGGTCGTACGTTTCAAAGTATTCTGGATGCCCGCGATCGGCAAATATCGGAAAGGGTAGTCGTCATTTCTTCCAGAGCGAACCGTTTCATGAAGTCGCCACTTATCGTGGTGATATTGTGGTAGGCCTGAAATACATTCCCACAACACAAGATTTACTCAAAAAAAGTTCACAATGTGACATTTCATTAAGGGACACTGAAAAAGGATACTTGAACTGCTCATTACAACAATAACATGTTACACACAGAACAAAAATTCTTTTTTAATAACAAATACTAACCGCAGACTGCAAAAAAAAAAGCACTTTAATTATATAAACGAAGATTGTTGCGAACGATAGAAAGTTGCGCAAAAATTAAGATCAGCAGCTGTGAAAACAAAACTTTTGTCACCAACGCGCTTTGGTGCTCGCTTTGTGGCCAGTACATACTTCCCACAAAAGGTCTTAACAAATATACTAGATTGGTATTTGATCGATTGCTCAAGAAATAATGGATTTCTACTGTTTGAAGAGGTATCGCAAATTGATCGAAATTTGCTGTATCGATTAAATTTGTAACCATTTTGCCATCATTAAGAGAATTGCCCAAGCAAAAATTAAAAAAAAACATGAGCGCAAGAAAACTACCAACCAAATTATTTTCTCGGGATGAGGAAATTAAGTTGTGAAGAGGATGCGACTGTTGTGGAACCTTACGCACAAAAGTCACATAGTTTTCCTTAATAAAATTTTAGTTTTTTTTTTTTTTTAATCAGGTTATAGTTAAAAAATCCGTTTTTAAGCAAAAAAAATGATTTGATTTTTCGGTGCGGGTAAAAAAAAAATACTTTTGTCCTTGTTTCAACAAGGCTAATACGTATAAAAAAAAAAAAATTTTTTTACTTTTTCCAAATGTTGTCGAAACTTTAATGCGATTATCTCGGACCACTTTTTTCACTGGACAGTGCAGGCCATTTGTTGACCGTTTTCTTATAGTTTTTTTAATTGCTATGGTCGACTTTTTATCGTCCAAAGCGCTTTGTAATCTTCTTTGACTTTGACCTCTCCTGTTCCACTACACATCATTCCCACAACTCTTAATTTTTTTTATCCGTGACGCGTTCTCTGGAAATCTGACCCCGGCACCTTTTTTTTAAAATGGGTCGCTTTGAGCGGCTACACCCGCGCAAACACTCAAAAATTTTAAAGTTAGCTTGATCATTATCTATCTACAAAAACCGCTATCGTATTTTTGCCGTAAATAGCATATGCTTGGGACGATAATGGAGCGTTGATAGGACGGGACGGTAAGGAAATTATTAAAATGTCGCCATTAGACTAATCTGTTCATATTAATTAATAGCTAATGCATGAAAGGAAGCGTGGACATCGCTGTGAGAAAGTTTCCGCTACCACCGAAACGAGCCCAGAACAGGAGCAAGTGACGCTGGCGATGTTTTCGCTGTAAATAAAATGCAGGCTCTTCCTGCATGATTTCTCTTCATACTGTTGCTGAACAAAGTTCCTTAGTAAAAGCATTGCACCATGCAGATCTTCGTCTAGACCATCGCTCTTGAGGTCGAACCCTCGGCTACCATCAAAAATGTCAAGGCCATGATTTAGAACAAAGAAGGAATTCATCCAGATCAACAGCGTTTGATCTTTGCGGGCAAGCAGTTGGAACATAGTTGAAACCCTTTCTAACTACAATATTCAGAAGGAGTCCACTTTGCACTTGGTGCTCTGCCTCAAAAGACTAATAATAGAATTGCGCTTTTGGGCATTGGTTGGTTTACCATTCTTGTAAATTGTGTACAAAGTATTTATTAGGAAAATAGAAGCTACTCACTTCAACTAGAACTTTTTCAGTATCGTTTGGTATGCTGAGATCGAGAATCGCATTTTTGGAGAACGTTTCTTAATTTTATTTGATTTTTATAATTCAGATTTAGTTACCTCAGTGAACTACTTAGCAGCTTTTCATGTCAAATTTTTAAATATAACAGCCCAGCAAAAGAGCTTTCACCAACTTGCCCACAAAGTTGTGTCAAAGCTTTGTTGGCGAAAGCTCAACTTTGAGCAGAAAGCTTTAAGCTTGCTGCGTAAGTGTGACCAACTGAAAATACCAAAAAAGAAAAAGTCACGACAAACCGCCAAATTTGAAATAGTCATTATTATTCTATTGATTTGGTTTACTCTCTTACTTATCTATTGCAGAATCGTTTGGTTGTCTTGCGCATTTTCAGCCACCATTCGTAATCGTTTTGTATAAACTTGGGTTTGACAGCGCGTTCGCGCTGCTTGATAAAGGCATTTCGATCACGCAGCCAAATCCTTGCATACTCCCCGCCTAATAGCAGGGCCATCGATAATGGACACTCCTGAAATTACAAGTTACGAATTATTATACAACTTTTGCACAGTATCAAGGTACTCACATCTTGCTCGGAAGAAGGCACAAAGTTTTTGGCTCTTGTGGTAGCTTCGGTAGTGAGATTATCTCTTGGAATACATGGTACGGCTCGTGACCAATCCATCCTCTTCGCCATGGTTTTGTTTGTAGTTGTGTATTCTGCGTCGACTACTGCAAATTTAATTGGAATTTCTTCGGGGTGTCTTTTTTGTAAGGTTTTTGTGTGAATTGATAAAACATATTTTTGTTAAACCAAAAATTTATTCATTTTGTTTGGAAGGGTCAAATGAGAAATGTAATATTAAATACAAGGCACTCTAAGGCCCGATTTTACATGTTCTAGATAGCTGCTATGTTTCAGATAAACTAATAATTTACTCTGTTTTATGTTAGTTTATGTAACATATAGGGCTATGTATAAGATGTGAAATCGGAAGAAGAAGAAGTTTTTTCTTTAAATAAACTAACACACCCGGTCACCCCTAACTGCTGTTGGCGCCAGCTTTCAAACTGCCATTAGGATTCTGCGTTAAGCAGTAAGTCCCTTTCTCTTGTGCGAAAATTAGAAGCGCATTATAATAATTATTATCAAATAGAAAAAAATATAGCTCAAATTACTCGAGCCCAAATAATTTTTCTTTAGGTTATGGGCCCAGTGCAGACAGAAAATGTTTTTCTATTCTAACGAAATTAATATTTTTGTTTTGTTGTGTGAAATTTCGTGCGGTCCATAGCATTGTGAACCGAAAAAGTAAAAAAGAAATCAAGATGGCAACAATTAAGGTAAATGTTGATAAAATTATTTTGACTGGAAGTACAAAATGGAACATCTCTTGAAGAAAGAACAAGGAAGAAAGTCGGTCAAGCCCGACTATATTATACTCTGTACAAGTTGGGGTCGCCGCTCGCATTTGCTCCCGATTATATTTTATAAAATCGGTATCCAGGGAACACCAAGAGGAGGCCATTGCAATAGCAATGGGGTCGATATATGAATAAAGACCTACGGGTCGACTTGAGATACTTAAATACTTATCATTTAAGCAACAAAGAAAAAGCCTTTTAAAATCGCAGCCACAAAAACTCGAAAGCGTTCGAGATAGTCGTACGAAACGAAGAAAGAAAAACTATAATATGTAGACAAACTTCAAATTCATTTTAAAAGAAACCATTGATGACCACCGTTTTTGCTTGATAATTTTTCATTACTCGCAATCCATCGAAGGAATTTTTATTTTGGACAAGTATCAAAATTACATTGTAAGGTGTCAAGACTAACAAGTTCTTCAAAAGGGACAAAAACTCGAAATTAATTCACAATCGTCCTTTTTATACCCTGTTCCCATTAAAAATGGGAAAAGGGTGATCATGAAGTTGTGCAAAAGTATGTAACAGGTAGAAGGAAGCATTTGCGACCCTACACTCAGAAAAAAAATTTGCCATGAATTTTAGAAAATCGCCCTATTTTAAAATTTGCCCTGGTATTTAGAAAAATTTTCTAATAAACAGAAAAAAGTTTTCTGAAAGTAAGAAAAAATATGCCATAAGAAAATTTGTTTTAAAAAAACTTTTCTAAAAACAAGAAAAGGCCAGATTTTTCTGATAATTAGGGCACATTTTTCTAAAGTCTTTTTCTTAAAAATAGGGCAAAATTAAACTTTAATTTTAGAAAATAGTAGCCCTTAAAGAGACTACTGTAATTTCTTAAAAACAGGAAAATTTTCTGGAACTAATTTTCTCAAAAATATGGCGATAGTAGCCATTACTTTTAGAAAAAAAGGCGTTAGATTTCAGAAATTTTTGCTCCAGTGCAAAAATATGAGTAGCCCATTCAGACGTGCCACTGCAACGCTGGGAAATAGCCTAACCGTCCGGTGGTGGACATGGACCTGAACCGGTGGTAGACTTGGACCTAAACCGGTGGTGGACGTGGACCAGGAGGTGGCCATTGAGGTGGACCTGGACCCGGTGGGGGGCCTGGAACCGGTAGTGGACCTGGACACGGTGGTGGACCTGGACCCGGTGGTGGACCTGAACCGGTGGTCTTAAACAATTTTTTCTGCTTTTAAGAAAATACCTTTCTCTTATTAAGAAAAATTTGTCTCTATATTAGAAAAAAATTTCTTATTTTAAGAAAATAGTTTTCTATGATTCAGAAAGAGTTTCTAATTCTAAGAAAAGTAGCCCTTTGGTTAAGAAAAGCTTTCCATAATATTTAGAAATTATTTTTCTAAATTTTAGGGTGAGTCGCCTTAGGACGGATTTCAAAGGCGAATTTTTAATTTTAAGGGCTAATTTGGGACTTTTTTTTATGAGTGTATAAAGTATATATATTCCTGATCAGCATCAACAGCCGAGTCGAGTCCGTCCGTCCGTCTTGTGGTAGAGTGTGTGTGTGATGTGTGAGTGTGTCTATAAGTGTATGAAAACACAAAAAGTCAAGGGAACAGGGTATTTTGTAGTCGGGGTAGTCGACTTCAGCTCCCTTACTTGTTATACCCTTGCAGAGGGTATTATAAAATTGTCCATATGTTTGAAACACATAGAAGAAAGCAGCATAAAGTTTATATATTCTTGATCCGTTTCTGTTGATCCGTCTGTCTGTTTCTATGCTATCTCCTCCGTCAGTTTTAAAGCTATCCTAACCAAACTTTGCACGAAGTCTTTTGGTACAAATACGCTGCACATTTGTCGGAACCGGCCGGATCGGATGACTATAGCATATAGCTGCCATAGGAACGATCGGTTGAAAAAGTAGTCTTAAAGAGAAAAACTTTTTGTTTTTAATGGAAATGCCTCCAAAGTACGTATTTCTTAGTTTACTATCCCTTCCCATGATTTCACTAAGTTTGGTCGAAATCGGATGACTATAGCATATAGCTGCCATAGGAACGATCAGTCGAAAAACTAGTTCTAGTGAGAAAAACTTTTTTGTTTTTAATGAAAACGTCCTTATCATTGGCATACCTTATTTATATTCTTTTACACAATTCTTCAAAGTTTGGTCGAAATCGGATGACTATAGCATATAGCTCCCATAGGAACGATCGGTCGAAAAACTAGTTCGAGTGAAGAAAACTTTTTTGTTTTTAATAAAAACGTCCTTTTTATTGGTATACACTTATTTTATATACTTTGGACACATTTCAACAAAGTTTTATCAAAATCGGATGACTATAGCATATAGCTGCAGTATGAATAATCGGTCGAAAAAGAAGTTCTAGTGAGAAAAACTTTTTGTTTTGAATGGGATCGCCTCCAAATTTCGCAATTAACAGTGTATTATGCTTTTCCATGATTTCACCAAGTTTAATCGAAATCAGATATCTTTATAGTATAGATCCCCTAGAAAAGTAATGTCCAAAAAGTAGTCTTAGAAAAACTTCTTTGTTTTCAATGGAAGCTGCAAGGGTATACAAAACTTCGGCCGAGCCGAAGTTAACTTTCCCCTATTTTTTATTGTTTAAGTTCTCGTTAAGGACTTGCTCTACATGTCCCCTGCGGCTTACGGAAGTGGTTTCAAATGGCTTAAATCTTTCCTCTAAATTTTCCGCAAATGCTTCCGCCCTTTCCTATGGAGATTTCGCCCAAGTACCGTCCGCTTCTGGTGAGAACAATAATTTTCGGCATCAGAGGTAACACCTTCAAGGAAGCGATCTGTGGCATCCTGTCTGAACCTCGCGAGCAGCTTTTGAACTCTGTTAGACACTCTTTTGTATACCCTATCCACATTGGGGTCTCTTGGGGCGAGTAAACTGCCTCCTCAGTCTTCTTTTGATGAGCAGTAGAGCATCGAGAGCAGGCGGAAGGCAAGAGTGTGGTCAGCGATCCTGAGGGGTTTCCTTTGAACGCGCTTTGCGGGCTGCCACATGCACCTTATTCACGGGAATTGCATGTGCATCCCTCTATATCCTCAGGAAGGGTTATCTCGAGGTTGAGGTCCAAGGTTCTTTCCAGGTCCTTCCTGAAAAGTGCCAGGTCAGTGCCTGGTGATAGTAACCGCCCATTTGTCACCCTTGTTCGAGGGGCTCCATCCAATTCAACCACAAGAGGGAGGTGGTCGGATGATAGGGCATACTCCATCCTAATGCTCAGCTCATCAGGACGCAGTCCGTTGAATATAAAAAAGTCAATTGCACTAGGACGTGTAGTGGGTGGCCTGGCCTGTTGCCAGTATCTGTGCTGAAGTGGCAACAAGAGCGTCTTGCCAGCTCCTTCCTCTCGAGACAGCTTTATAGTTTCCCCAGAAACTGTGTTTAGCGTTGAAGTCCCCACCAATAAGGAACTTGCTCCCAAGCCTGTTGAAAAGCCCCGTGAAGTCAGCTTTGGACCATGGGAGGGAAGGAGGTAAGTATAGCGACGATATGAGCAGCTCTCCTTTGCCAGTAGCCACCTGTATTGTCGTCATCTGCAGATGGGCCAGCCTCACAGGAACCAGCTGATAGTATAATATTCCATGTTTTACCAAGATAGTAGCCCCTCCCCTGGTTGTGTTGTTTGGGTGGTCTGCTTTGTGAATATCATAGCCTGGGATGTGAACAGAGACGCCTGGTTTAAGCCAGGTCTCAGATATGAGCATGATGTCAATAGCTTGATCAGAAAGGAACTGTTTAAGCTCATCACCGCAAAGAACTTTCTGTCTATTTATATAAACGCATCGATCTCAGAGACTATAAGAGATTGAGCCACAAAATTTTGCAAGTAGGTAGGTGTATACCAAACCCAGATCAAGTTTGTTTCAAATTTGGAAAAAAATTGTACCCCTCTACCATTTAACCGCAAAAAACTGTCAAAAACTCGTGACTTAATATATATCAAGAAAGGCTATTCTGGGAAGATCATTAAGATAGGACCAAAAACACCGAAGTTATGTATGAAAAAGTTTTGCTCTATTTAGCGGGGGTAAAATGAAGGGAACAGGGTATTGTGGAGTCGGGGCACTCGACTTCAGCTCCCTCTCTTGTTCTTATTTAGAAACTCTAACCAGGAATACTTCTAGTCAACGTTTTGTATTAAAAAGTTACCATGTCCATGGCTTACAGGGTGTTTCCCCCGGGCCCAGACTTCTGAGAGGGGATTTTTGGCGAAAATTTAAGTAAACTATGTACTCCATGAAAAAAATGGGGGCCCGTGAGTTCCGAGGCGGGATCGAACCCACGACGTCTTGCTTAGCGGTCGCACACACAAGCCGCTGAGCCACACCCGGCGAATCAGATATCCTTTCGCTTATTCTTAAGTCGTCGTTATGATGGTAAATAAGAAGGAAAGAACTACATACATATACACATATTTAGTTCTAATATTCATTACTTGTTTACTCGCCTCTGTTCCAACTAACCTAATGATATCCTCTCTACGTAGCTCAACTTTTTTGAAGATAAATACTCCACCCGTGGTCAGTCTCATTTCATTTTTACCTGCCTCTTTTGGTCTTTTGGTCAACCAAAGTCCAAGGCGACCTCTGAAACTTTTGTTAAACAACAATAACAATATCAACAGAAAACGAAAAAACGCCCCAGTACAAACTTTCCCCCTCCCGCTCCCAAAACTAAGAACAAACACCGAAATGTTTCGAAGGCGTTTCCTTCATGCAATAACAGCAACAGAAGAACCTGAAGAACTGAAAGACAAAAGGCAAAGAAGTATAACAAACTTTAAGTCAATACACCTACACAAAACAACAGAAAATAAAATAATACAAAATTAAGTAGAAGAAGTAGAAGAATGGAAAAAAAACAACAGCAAACTCAGGCAAACCGCCCCCTCCCATTGGGGAACGAGGAAGCAGCACAAGTAAAACAAAACGCTGCGTGGGGAGGCGGGAGGTGGGAGGTACTAGTTGGATGGATGGGTGGTTGGCTCGGTTGAGCTGGCCAACGCTGGAGCTGGAGGGGAATTGCCGAGGACGGTGAATGGTACGGCCAAACGTAAATCAAACAAAAATAAACAAAAATAAAACAAAGCAAAACAAATAAAATAAACAAAACTACGCAGAAGTAGCAGACGATGACGATGAAGCAAACAAGGAGCAAAACCAAACAAAAAGACTGAACAAAAAGAAAAAAAAAAAAACAAACTTACTGTGATCAATATTGGCAAGTGTTTGTACTCTTAAATTAGAAATAGAAGTAAGTGAAAATTAAACTAAGCTAAATATGCAATTCCAATTTTCCAAAAATCGTCAAAAGATTCCTCAAAAATATCTGTTTTTTTTTATAGTCAGCTTAACTGAGTTTTCAAAATAATAAACTATAGCATACTTTTTAGTCACAATTGAAGGAAAAGCTTTGGAGCTCGGGATCTTATAAATTATATTAGTATCGAACTGAGTATCGAGTACTGAGTATCTGAGTATCGAGTACTGAGTTTCGAGTACTGAGTATCGCTTACTGAGTATCAAGTTCTGAGTATCTAGTACAGAGTATCGAATACAGAGTATCGATTACGGAGAGATGTAACATTTAGTTTTTCTTGTTTTTGGTTTCGATGGTTACCGGCACTTACCGGTACAAGTAAAATATTATTATTTTGCATATTGGAAAAGTTGAATTCGTAGATAAATCCAGATTATATAATCCGTGTGTAATACAATGATACGAAACTCATCATAAATGTATAATTAACTAAGATTTAAAAAGTTAAGATACATTTATAATGACGACTCCAAATTTCGTACTATTTTCCTAAGGAGTTAACATGCATGATCTTAAGGCAAAATGTATTTTCAAAAACGATTTCATAAATGTTCCTTTTCTTCATTTTCCTAATCGAAATGATTTTGCTTCAGCTGTGTCCCAAGCATAGGAGAGAAAGTTAGAGAAGAGAAAAAGTAGCTTTTGTGATTTGCTTAGGATTGTGCTAGGCGCAGTCTGTTAGTGTTTTTGCTCGAGGCGATAGCTAGATGCTTTTTGATTGAGCGCCGAGCGCATAGGCCGTGAGCACCCCAGATACACTCAACAAAAAATTGGAAAATGGTCTCGGCGAGTTTTGTATACCCTTGCAGTTTCGTTTTCTAAAAAAACCAACTTTTCGACCTACTTTTTTTTGGGAGTATTTTTATTTGTTGGCGTTTTAATAAAAAAAAAAGAATCATAGAAAAGCATAAAATACTGCTGTGGAGGTGATCCCAATTAAAACAAACAAGTTTTCTCACTAAAACTTCTTTAACGACTGATTATTATGCAGCTATATGCTATAGTCATCCGATTTCGATAAATTTACATGTGTAAAAGTATATAAAATAAGTGTATGCCAATGATAAGGACGTTTTCATTTAAATAAAAAAATTTTTTTTACTAGAACTAGTTTTTCGACCGTTTTCTTTTGGGCTATATGCAATAGTCATCCGATTTCGACCAAACTTAGTGAAATCATGGGAAAGGATAATAAACTAAGAAATACCTACTTTGAAGGAGTTTTCTTTAAAACAAAAAGTTTTCCCTCACTAAAACTAGTTTTTTGACCGATCGTTCCTATGGCAGCTGCACGCTATAGTCATCCGATCCGGCCGGTTCCGACAAATGTGCAGCGTATATGTACCAGAAGACGTCGTTCAAAGTTTGGTGAGGATAGCTTTAAAACTGACGCAGGAGATAGCATAGAAACAGACGAGACGGAAAACGGACAAGGCTAAATGAACTCAGCTCGTCATGCTGATCAAGAATATACTCGTATATAGTTTATGTGGTCGGAAATGCTTACTTCAATGCGTTACAAACATCCGCACAATTTTATAATACGCTCTGCAAAGGTATAAACAAATTTTTTCAGTTTTACAGAGGAATGGGAGTGACGTTTACGGCAAAGCACCAGCTTTGGTCACAGTACATTACAACACTAAGGCGTCCTTTTAAAAGCAAACAGATGTTATGCAGCTTTGAAATTCCCAAGCAGTTATAGCAATGGTGGCATGAGAAACCCTCAGCTTCTGCTCTAATGATAGAATCGGGGGATCTTAAACCCTGTTCATTGACCAGCCTTCTTTGTGGTGTTGTGTTTAATTATTAAAGTTATGTGAAAACATAATATGCCCTAGCCGGCTTAAACTTGCTAGTTTGAGATAATAAAGTCTTAAAATCAGTCTCATTGTATAACCAAAAGGTTCACCAACCAATGTGTTACCAAAATGAGACCGCGATGTTCCCAAAATAAGACCGAGATGTTCCAAAATTGTTCCCATGGAAGAATCTTAAAAGTTAAAATTTTTGTAAAAGAAGCCCTAAAATTACCCCAAAGTGTTCCCAAGTTGAGCCCAAAATGGTATTAGCGCAACACCTAAATGATAATGAATGATAATGATAATCACCCTTTATTACCTGTACAATGTACAGTGTACATTTAGAAAAAAACGGCTTATTATAAAATTCCTTTGTTATGGAGAGATGGTAAATTTCTGGGTTACAGTAGTTATACCAAAGAGGTAAGCTCATGGATATTTCCAGCCTTCTTTGAATAGCTTTAGAATTTCATTCTTATTTATCTTTCCATTGGGTCGCTCACTAAATAATTTTTTTTTTTAGTGCAATTAATAGACGATTTTTTTTTATTGTGTAGAACATTTTATGAAATTATTTATACTCCACTTTGATCCAATACCTTTTGCCATCTTTCGGGCAAGCGATTGATTCCACGATCATAAATTGTTAACCTTGCAAGCAAAAAACAGGTCTAAGCGTTTTTTGACGTCCTGATTTGAGGTGAGCTAGCGACAACAACACCGGTCTGGAAATCCTAAGAAGAATTACTCTTGCAAAACCGATGTTATTACGGGCTCAATAAGGAGTTCAAGATCAGAGCCCTCTCTCGAAAACGAAAATTGCGCTATACAAGTCGCTTAATCCCAGTCCTGCTATACGGCGCAGAAGCATGGACAATGACAAAAGAGGATGAGGCGGCAATTGGCGTGTTCGAGAGAAAAGCTCTTCGGAGGATTTATGGACCTCTAAACGTTGTCGGCGAATTACGCATCCGAATGAATCGCGAACTGTATGAGCTCTATGGGGACACTGACTTAGTCAAGCGCATAAACAACAGCGGCTGCGCTGGATTGGACACTTTACCCGTATGGATGATAACGCTCCAGCAAAACGGGTGTACAATCGGCATGCGATAGAGTTGAAGGAATTCCCGCAGGGTCGACCGAAGCGAAGATGGCGCGCCCAGGTGCAGGAGATATTGCGAAGCTGGGAGGTCCTCCTGGTGGAATGTCGCTCAGACAGAGGCGAGTGGCGGGCATTAGTGGCAGCGGCCGGCGGTGAGGTTGATTTGAGGTAAAGGTTCACATTCAAAAAATTTTTGAAAAACTTTTGAGCCATCAAACTTGTATGATGTCTCAAATTCGTTCTGTAAAAAAAACATGAGGAAACCATTGTCAAGCTGAAATGAATCCTAGACGTTTAAGGTGCTTGTGAATGGTCGCGCTAGACAAATTTAATCTTTCGGCAATTTCTCGATTTGTTATTTGACAATTTGCATTGACCAACGACTTTATTTTATCCACATCGGCTTCAAGAGGTCTTATAAAAACAATTTTGAAACATCTTCTCCTTACACATCACATAATTTTCGCCATGCTTGAACTGCATTTTTACCCTTTCGATAGTAAAAAACAGTAGAATATCGTAATGCTGTTTTCGATCTTCCATCTTCGATATGGCACCAAACAAAAAACTATTCTAAAAAATTTTAAAAAATAATTTACAAACAAGACTTACTATATCAGCTGGTTAGATATATAAAGGTAAAGCGGTTAAGTGTAAAGTTAGTGAACGATTCAATATAATAGTGCCAAAATATTTTCGACAACATGCACATTATGAGTTATTTTTTAGTTTCCCCGTAGGGAGCTCTGGGCACTCATCATCGTACCATTGACTGTTTTCGGAGTGTTCGGCGTATCCGAGAAAAATTTTTTCGTATTCTTGGCAGTGTAAAATATGTTTCCACTGTTCACTTATACCTGAAGAGAATGGTGAGATTTCCCTGAGCAAATTGCTGTGTAGGCTTCGGAGGTCCGTTGAGTTTGCTGCTTCTCGACGCTCAGCTTTCGACGTGTACTACAGTGTGCGGCGTGTGCCACACTGAACCGCGTGCGTTCTTTGACTGCAACAAGGTAGTGATCCGAGTCTATATTGGATCCTCGGTGAATGCCTTTTACTCGATGTTCTATCACAACGTGATCAATCTGGTTTTTTGTGTTTTGATCCGGGGACCT
The DNA here is from genome assembly GCA_018904265.1 of Lordiphosa collinella. Taxonomy (NCBI): domain Eukaryota; kingdom Metazoa; phylum Arthropoda; class Insecta; order Diptera; family Drosophilidae; genus Lordiphosa; species Lordiphosa collinella. Next base: position 26,047 of record JAEIFV010001409.1, read on the forward strand.
CCAGGTAGCCTTGTGTATGTCGCAGCAAAATCTCTTAACCGGTTTCCAGTACTGAAGGTTTTTTCGTGCAGACTAAATCGGCCGACTATCGAACTAAAAAATCGCCTAGCATGATCTTAATGTCGTGATCCGGGCAGCACTGGTATGTGCATTCCAGGCGCTCATAGAATTCGTCTTTCGTCGAGGTGTCCTTGTCTTCTGTTGGGGCGTGAGCACAGATTAAGTCTGAGTACGGCTAATCGCTTGTCAACTGGTGTGAAGCTGATTACAGAGCGGCGCAGTCTTCCGCAGACTGCAAAACCGCGCACAAACTCGTGTTTGGTAGCATGTCCGCTATAGGGAGCATTTGTTGATGATGTTCTCAAAGTTTTCCCTTTTTCAATCCATCGAATTTCCTGTAGTGCGACAACGTTTGATGAATATTTCTCGAGGATATTCCCTAGCTGGAAATCAGCACCCTTTCTGCTGAAATCGTGATCCTTAAAACTTTTGCGTGGGTCGTCGTCGGTGGGGCTTTTATTGGTAGAGGCTTATTTGACGATAATCGGGTACCAAGCCTAATGTAACTAGGGAGCGATTGCCGCTCACGTTAGCCAGCAGCTTTGCGGGTGCATCGCTCTGTTACCGGGGGTAACCAACGGGGAGGTGTGAGTCGACTTGGAAAGCAGTAGGCTTGGATCACTCTGGGTTTGCCATGTTTAACCGGTTAGAATGCCTTCCAAAAGAATCTACGGTGTGAAAATCAACTATATATTCCTAAAGCAGTTTAGCCTGGGCGTTGATGATTCAGTCAGTTGGACGAAATTTGAATTTAAAATTTTCTCGATTTTTGGGAACCAGAGGATATAACACAATTTCCAGTGAACTAACGGGAAAACTATTAATGTTTCGTTTTCGAAACCATTTGCAAAACTTATTTTCTATCTTGACCCGTTTGTTCAAAAAAAAAAAAATAAGGCCGTATTGAATTTAGAAAATCTTTTTTGGGGGTCTTCACTGGTATTTTTTAAAAAGTTTTAAGTTCCGTAAAGAATTTGAGTAACATCACTTTTTAAAATTTTAAACGTTATCCAACACTACTTTCTCTGGTATGTACATTTGCCGTAACAAACATACTTTACGTACGTCAAAAAGTATAACTTCTATTTTGTGATGTCTTTATGTCTTTCCCGGTTTCATAATTGGTGTTTTTCTATTTCTCGAACCACCGAAATGCTGCCTTAGCATCCGCGTCTCGTCGAACTTCCGGAAGAAACGGTCGTCAAGCAATTTTGGGGTTGAGTAAACACTTCTCAAATTTACATCGGAAATTCAAATTCATCAATAGGGAACGAATTTCCTACTGAGCGAACTGGGTGGTCTCGCAGTCTATTACGGCTGAAAAGCTCTAGGGTACTTGACTGGAGCATTTCTAGCCGTGACAAAATTGGCCTGAAAGTGTAGAAATAACAAACTTGGACGAGTGGTCGAAGGTAATGGGTCTTTGGTGGATTGAGAGGGAAAGTGGCGACTTTTTCTTCTTCAGTGGAAAAACGGGATAAAGTCACATTGCTAATATTATAAGGAGCGCTTGCGGAGGACGACAATATTCCTCTAAAGCGTACGACTTTTGTGAAGGCTTCCAGCACCAAACAGTCAACCACTCAAAGCACTATCCCGAGACGCGTCGCACACACAAAACATAGAAAGACTTGGCGCACTGCGGGGCGATATCCACACTTTGGCCGAAAAAGGCCTTTTTTTTTAGTTCTTTTAAAGAATTCCATAGGATTCTGACTTTTTGCCTTGACTGATCCCCAATATTAATTATTTTTTAAAATAAAATCGCGCGTTATATTTTATATCCAGTCCTCAAAACATCATTTCATCTTTCTTTGAATCTTAGTTGGTCTCTGATTTGTCTACTTAACTCCATATTATATCTAACTCGATGACCAGCTAACTTTTGAATTTTTTGATTTTACGTTGGCGAACAATGAATAAAGAGAGTGATCGTGATACCCTCTTTGACTGACCTTCCTTATGACTTGGGAAATCGTCTTCGGACCTTTTATCCTTTTTTTCTTCATTTTTACATTTCACTTTTTGATGGAACCGTTCTAGTGTTGGTAAACGAAAAAATTTACAAAAAACTGAAATACCTTTAACTTAGCAAAGTGTATAAAAGGGCAATGGGCATATGAAAGAAAGGAAGCCAAATGAAAGAACACCCACAACACAAAACAACAAAAATTTGTACAAAACAAGTAGAGCCCAATGATGTAGATGATGATGATGATGATGAAGCTTACAATAATGATGACGAAACAAACGAAGCATTTTCTGTTTTCTAAAACAAACATTTGCAAATGTTCTCAACAAACTTTTTGGCCAACAACAGAAGAGAACAAAAGTGGGAGAGACCGACCACCCGGCCCTGTAACAGAGGCAGTGGCATTACAAGGAGGGGGGGCGGCGGAGAATAGAGAGTTGCAGGCAAACAGGCACACACAATTTACAGTTACAGTTGATGTTTGCATGTTGTGCGCACTGCAAACAAAACTTCCTACTTTCTATTTGTTGTAACCCCCTTTTGAGCCCATGTCTCTCTCTCTCTCTCTCTCTCTTTCTGTCTTCCGCTCACGTGCAGTTGTATGCGTAAATAAGCATTTCACTCTGTCCTTGTTGTTGTTGTTGTTATTGTTGTTTTTAGTTCTATTTGTTTATTTCAAATGCTGCTGTCACGAACGACGTCGACGTCGAATCCCTCTCCCCCTGCTCCATCCACCCCGCCTATTGTTGTTGTTTCAGTGCTCATTAGTCGCATTCGCATTGGCTCCTTGTTGTGTATTTGTTTGTTTGCATTTGTTTGTTTTAAAATTTTATTGTATTTCGTTTTATTCGTTGATGTTGTTGGCCTTGCCTCACAACCCCCCCATCCCCACCCACACCCCACCGACCACAGCCTTCTTGTTGTTCAGGTCTTTTATGTTCATCTTTTCTTTTGTTTAAAAACAAGCAACAACAAACTTGTTTTAATACTTGAAAAGCATTTTCAAAATGTACATGAAAAGACGTTAGTTGCATTCTATTTGACCCCCTATTAAAAGTCTAAAGTTGTTGAAAAAAGTTGTCGGCTTTAGCATTTATTAACACATTTTCTGCTCTGCCTAACTGAAGTCTCCGTTTTAGTTAAGTACTTAACTAAGATTTCTCCAAACCTCTAAAACAGAGATGGACACAGAGTTAGAAAGAGGAAAACATTCAAAAGCTACACCAACAAAGCGCTCAGTCTTTCGATTGCACGAACAATAGTTTAAGAAAGGCGTGCCCGCACACTCTAAACCAGGGGCCGACACGTCACTATGTTCTGGGCATAGGGAAAACTCTCAGAAGCAGCGCAGTCTCACACGCACACTATAAGCTGTACTAGCGCCACTGCGTTGCGTGTTCGGCTCTTGTTTTGCTGTGCCGGCGACGCAGTCGTTGCTACTGAGATTGAGAGCAATTTTTGCGCGACTCTCACACTCACAAATGCAAAAATCTAATTGTGTGTTTTGCCGGCCCCTGCTCTATACGCATCGCAGGCGCTTGCATCAGACAGCCTCAAGCACACACACACACACAGCATTAGGCAATAACAGATTTTCTCTTTCATTTTCTTGTGATTCTTGTTGCTTCAGAATAAAATCATTTAGTTGTATTGGTGACTACGCTAGCATTAGGTGCTCTTTGGCACCCCTGGATTAAGAAATATACAGAATCAAAGCACAAAATTAAATTTTTTCGATATATTTGTTTCTCTATTCGTGTTATGACACATGTGTAGGATAAGATATGAAAATCAAAGCCAAATTCGCCAAACTACGACTCCTAGAAGGGAAATTAAGCAAAATTCAAGTTTTACAGAGGCAACTCAATCAACCTGGTATGTAGTAGGTATCGAATACCTCTCAATTTAAAGACCTAGACAGTTTTGGGTGAAAGATCGCAGTAAAAAATGTGAGCCATTCGATTGCAAGCAAAATTCTCAACAATAATAACTAAATCTCTACCGATTTTGAGGCAAAGGAAAAATTCAATAACCCACACTGAGAGAAAAATCAAGAAATTTTTGACTTGATTCAAGAATTTTCAACGCCATACGTTCAATAAGCCAGGAAACTCTTGAATCAAGTACAAAATTTCTTGATTCAAGATCAATTTTTAAAGCACCTTGACTTCAAGAATGGCTTCAAATTGTTTTAAGAACTTAAAGAGCTCAAAAAAAGTCCGTGCAAGTTCAAATTAAGTTCTTTATGTTATTTAAGACCGAATACCGATACCGATTTGTCCAATCCATTTTGGAACTTAATTTCATCCTATTGAGCTCTGAAATCAGAACCGTTTTATGCTTGAATCAATCCCTATTTACTTTCTAATCAATTTTGACCTGCGCGAATGCGACAACTGACTTGGAATCTTTGTGCTGCCAACCATTTAGTTCTCGATCGCCTGAGACAGGTCATTAAGTACACCATGTTTGAAGAGCAAGCCGGATTCACAAAGGGCTCGTCGAACGTTATAAACACTATGCGCATCGTTATCAAGCAGTGTACCGAGTGCAGATCAGACCTGGACATGGCCTTTGTGAACTTAGCTAAAGCCTTCGACAGCGTAAGCGGAGAGTGCATATGGCAGGTGTTGCGAAGGAGAGGGATGCCGGAAAAACTAATTTCCCTCATCAGAGCGACATACGACAGCGCCCAGTGTATAGTTCTCCATGGTGGAATGCTTTCAAAGTCTTTTCCAGTTCTGATTGGCATTCGGCAGGGATGTGCTCCGTCGCTCATTTGGTTTATAATGATGGTTGCAGACGTGTTCGCCGCTACAATGCGACCTGCTCCCAACAAGTAAGGCATAAGGTGGTCAATGACAAAAGCGCTCAGCATCCGTTCCGGACAATCCCAGGCTCTGGTTTTGGACGAAGGGCCTATTGAGCAAGTTCAGCAATTCAGCTATCAGGGAAGCGCAGTCGCTGTTGATGGAGGGACGGAACTCGATGTGGATGTGCGTCTTCAAAAGGCTAAACGTGCCTATGGGATGCTGTCCGCTGTTTGGCGATGCTCGACCTATCCACACTGGCTTAAAATCAGGCTCTTCAAGTCTAACTGCAAACTTCGAGCAAAAAATATAGCGAGATAAAATCAAACTTGAAAAGATTAATTTGATCCCGACCTTCGGATTGAAATATCAAAGCTTCCGAGTAGTACTTAGATCGAGCTTGATTCAAGTTCGAAAGGCTTTTATAAACCAATCCTGAAGAGTGTAAAATCAAACCGAAAAGGCTAATTGTCAATCTCGAATCCGTACTTGGAAAGTCAAATAATCCTGACTCGAGGTTGAAGTTAGTACGGATGTCCCATGACAAAGCGAAAGAGCGAAAGAAACTAAGAGCAGGAAGTTCTATCTCAGCAGTACTATAAGGCTAAATGGCAAAGGCTTCTATCAACTTAGTATTCCATTTTACGTGTCATTTTTATACTCCTTGCAATTCCCAAACAGTCATAGCAATGCTGGCATGAGGAGAAAGCTAAAATCTTTTTAAAGATAAGGGCAAGAACTTGCTGGTTTCAAAATCGAAATAAGTCGCGTTCAATAAGTCGCGGAGCTCTTGTGAGAAGCTCATTTTGGGGTAACATAAAATTTTAACAGGTTTTGGCCCTGTTGTTGGGTCCCCCCCCCCCAAAAACCCCCCCCCCCCCCCCCCGGTGCTGGCAATCGCTACTTGCCTACACAGACTAGTCCACTGCCTAGTTCAAATGGCCTAGTCAAGGGCTAGGATAAGCTGGTGCAATGAAATTATTGGCTGGGACACTCGGTTCGGTCAGGGTTGGTACTTGACTACCCCACGTTGACTAGTCTTGGACCAATCAATGCTGATCCAACGGCGAAAGACTCTTTTTAAAGAACATTTGCCCACATGCTAGGAAACTGCCTATCTCAACCGACTAGACATGGGATCATCAAGTTTGACGAATTGTCGACGCAACGATATGTTTTTTCTAAGAACCTTGTAAAACAGTGTTCCCCAGCCATGCCCCGGGGGGCCGAACACACTCGGAAATTCACACCGAATACTTGCCGAAGTAATTCATCAGTTAGTGTTAGAGACAGGCTCTTTTCTGGGGGAACCCGGTTGTAAAATCATCGATGTTCCTCCGTAGCCCCATGAGATGTCGGGCATATGAGCGTAAGCAGAGCTCTCTTTGGCTTCATTCGCTGCCCAGCCGTCTTTAAGGGCAGTTTAATACACTCTCACTTTTTGGCCTCGCTCTTCTTGAACATCGCTGGTATACACATACAACAAGTACAGTCGGCTCTGTGTTGTTCTTTTTGTTTTGTTGTCTTCTCTTTTTTGTGGCAAACGATTCTACTCTAGTTAGGTAGGACATACACTGCAAAAAAATGAGAGCAACATTGCAAGAAAGGCAATGGAATGAAACCCGTTGGACGATGTCGAGACCCAAGCAAACTTGAAGGGGGACCGTCGGAAGAGAAGCGGAAAGCATCTTGAAAAGATGGGGAGAACTCAAAGTGACGGCTAACAACAGAGTTCGCTCGGAGAGTGGCGTTATTGATGCATTATGTCCCACTAGGGATTGGAACTAGAAGAGGAGATGAAACAAGACACAAATATGGGAAACTGTGCGGAAAGCTTGAAATGATATTTCCTGTAGAAACTTGAATGGGGAAAAATAAAGAATTTTATTCATTTTATTAATGGACAAAATAATTGTAGGAATGTGAATTTGTTTTTATGTTTTTCCTAAATTTTTTTTATACCCTTGCAAAGGGTATTATAAAATTGTCCGGATGTTTGTAACGCTTAGAAGGAAGCATCTCCGACCACATAAAGTATATATATTCATGATCAGCACGACGAGCTGAGTTGTCCGTCTGTCTGTCTGTCCGTCTGTTTCTATGCTATCTCCCCCGTCAGTTTTAAAGCTATCCTCACCAAAGTTTGCAAGAAGTCTTTTGGTACAAACACGCTGCAGATTTGTCGGAACCGGCCGGATCGGATGACTATAGCATATAGCTGCTATAGGAACGATCGGTCGAAAAACTTGTTCGAGTGAAGAAAACTTTTTTGTTTTTAATGAAAACGTCCTTTTTATTGGCATACACTTATTTTATATACTTTGGACACATTTCAACAAAGTTTTATCAAAATCGGATGACTATAGCATATAGCTGCACTATGAATGATTTGTCGAAAAAGAAGTTCTAGTGAGAATAACTTTTTGTTTTAAATGGGATCGCCTCCAAATTTCGCAATTAGCCGTGTATTATGCTTTTCCATGATTTCACCAAGTTTAATCGAAATTAGATATCTTTATAGTATAGATCCCCTAGAAAAGTAATGTCCAAAAAGTAGTCGGCTTCGGCTCGGCCGAAGTTTTTGTATACCCTTGCAGCTTCCATTTTGAAATATTCGTCTAATCATCGTAGCCCCAAGTTACAATTACGATTACTAAAAGAATATCGTAATCAGGAATTGTTTTCTCATTACATAAATAATCTTGATTATTGTAATAAAAAGTAATTAAATACGGAAAGTAATAATTACATTACAGCTCTGGTTTATACCAAAAACCTATTTTGCTTCTTAGAGAAAAGAAAAAGCAATTGTAGAAACTATACATTGTTATATTTTCGCATTTAATTCAAAGACCAAATTAATTAAAATTTTCCACGTATTTTCCCCAGTTTTGATCATCAAATCATTTGTCTTTTTGCATTCAAAACTTATGTGTGTGTTTGTGTGCTGCTCAGCAAGCAAAAGCAAAACTGAAAAACGGAAGTCAACAGAAAAATTTGTTGTTTCACTTTATGCCTTCCGCCTTGAAAATGGCTGAGCATTGAGGCGCCCATTTGTATGCAACACTTTTTGTTGTTTGCTTAGCCACTGCAAAGGCAACTGTACCTTATGGCGCACTATGTAATTACTTACATTTGATAAGATATATACCGACAAACAGATAGATATATATTTAGAGTGATATATTTTTACACATGCAAGTGTTGTTGTTGTTGCTTTTGTTATTTGTGTAACGCAGCTGTGCCAGCAGCAAAAACAATAACAATTCTCGTTACCAACTCTACCCACTGCACCAGTTCACGTTCATTCCGCTGGATTTTTGTGTGCATTCAGCATAAAAAATTTGTTGTTGTTTGTAAATTTGCAAAAGTACAGCTGTTAACAATAACAATGACATATAAACACTGTCAAAAGTCCAAAAGAAAACTGCCAACGCCGCAGCTAAGGGCTGCCGAAAGTCAAAACAAGAACAAAAAACCGAAAAAACAAATTTAATTAATTAAGCAATTTTTTATGCACTGTAAGTCGAAGATATGTCGTAAACACGTGAGCACTGTGTGGGTGGTGGCTATTATGTTGTTGCTGCGTTAGCTGGAACATACAATATGTATGTATGTATATGTATGTGTATGTAGGTAGCATACCTTTGTATGTCGATGCACTTGCATTTCATGGCTGCGGCTCATTTGAGCTTAAGAAAAACCTTGCAAATGTAAGGGAAAATAAAAGCAAAGGCAAACAGAAAAGATTCGAAAACATCTAACTTAATTTGAGATATGAACAGAGCCGCACCATTGAGTTTTGGAAAACTGATCGAACCTAAGGTTTTGGTTCGAACCTTGGTTCATATTATCTTAGGTCATTAAAAAAACGTTCAACTTTTTTGGGTGAAATTAAGGGAATTGATCAAAATTTATAGTCAGTAGACCAATTCCTTTAGAGTGACTTCTTCCTTGGCTTCCCATTCTTTTAAAATAAAAGGAATTCTGTACCTGAGACACACAAAAAAAACATGAACTTTGTGTTTGAATGTAGTACAAACGGTGTCAATAGTACGGTGAGTTGGAAAGCACTTGCTCCAAGTATAAAATTAGTGTTTCAGGTACGAAATTTTCAATCACGAAGTAGATGATTTCAGACTGTTTCCGGGATATATTTAATTATTATAATTTCGATACATTTTAAAGTCTTTTTTATCATACTTTAAGTTTACAACAGACCCATCCCAATCAGCTCATAAAATAAGTAAAATAAATTCTTTTTTGATGTCTAATTTATTCTAAACTTTACCCCAAACATTCTTGAATCAAAAAATACAAAAAATATTCCACCCACCCACTTCGGTAACATTTTATTTCACGTTCGGGACCGGTCAATTGGCCGCCTAGATCGTGCGATTTAACGCCTTTAGACTATTTTTTGTGGGGCTATGTTAAAGCTCATGTCTATACAGACAAGCCCGCTTCAATTGACGCATTGGAAGACAACATTGAAGCATTTATTCGTGAGATACCGGCCGAAATGTTGGAAAGAGTATGCCAAAATTGGACTAGACAGGCGCAGTCACGGTCAACATTTGCATGAAATAATCTTCAAACATTAAATTATATGGATCGTACTATCGATTCAAATAAAGATTTCATGCATTTTTCTTAATTTTATGTGTTTTTTTTTTTGAAAAACTTTCCTATAGCTCTTAAAAAATCACCCTTTAGAACTTATTCATAAGTTATTTCATATTTGAGATATTTTTAATTAAGTCAGAAGATCTTTTTCAAAAATGAAAAACTATAATTTGGGATTATCTGTTCTACTTAAAACTTTTTTAACTCCAGATTCGGATTCAGCGCGTGATTTTACATAAGGAATGACATCAAATTGAAGAGGATGAAAAATGATGTAAACTAGTGTAATATGAACAAGCTTTTCATAAAACTTTTGCCAGCAATGTCCAAGACTTTTCGACACTCTACTCGTGTTTACTCGCACTTGTTAGCAACAGAAACTACTCGCCCGTACTCTGCTGGCGACAAGCCTCTTGTGTTTTGAAAACTGTAAGCAACATGTCACTAGATGGAAAGAAAAAGCGTATGTAAAAAACAAATGCAAAAAATAGGCCATCATGCTATCTCTTTCTGTACAAGAGTTGATCGTAACAGCTCGCAGCAGATCTTTGACTTTGGCAACAAGTAATCGCGGTGACTCGCGGCCGAACTTTGCTCATGACGGCTCGCAGCAGAACTAAGATTTTAGCAACAAGGGGCTTGCGACGACTCGCGGCCGAAACTCCGAGTCAACGTGAGTATAAGTACGGGCAACACTCGAGTTTGACAAGCCATGAGCGCTGAGCGATTGTACTCGTGGCGGCTCGTTGCAGTTCTCTGGTACAAATATTAAAAATAAGCTAGTGTAGGTAGGGGCGGGCGTGGTCCGATCGGTCAAAATTGTTTTCTGATATTAGTTTTCACCCTGAGTTTTATCTGAGCCACATTTTCGAGCTGTCTGACCAATCTGCATGGCGTTTATCGGTTGCTGATGACGTTTTCTTGCATCCTTTCCTAAGAACATTGAATTTGAGACATGCTATTTGTATTTTAATTCTCAAAAGTTACTGTTTATTGCCTTTACACCTACGTACATATTTTGCTGTCCATGAGTGTAAGAATTTACATGATTCTCAGAAACTGGGTTTGTTTATGTGAGGTATCTGCAACTACTCTCGTTTTCCAAACGAAATAAAGTTTATTTAATAAACTAATATTGTCTGATTGTGAAATTACTAATCTAAATTAATAATTTCTTACATTTTTGTAAATTAAGCTAAAATACAAACATTTTTGCCAAATTTCCTTTTCAACTTTTGCCGCCCATTACAAATCAAAACCACAAATACGCAAACGCAGCTTACTCAGTAAGCGCTCTCGCTCTCACTCTCCTGCTCTTTGCCTCGAAGCTTTTGCGACAGCAGCAGCAGCGGCAGCAACGACAACAACAACTAATTAAGTTCATTGCTTCTATTTGCGTATTTCGCTGACTTTGCATTCAATATTTTGTTTTCTTGTTGCCGTTTTGCATATTTTTTGCAGCTCTACAACAAAAGAGGGACAACAACAATAACAAAACTCATCAGGCTCATCTTCATTAACTTCTCGTCTTTCTGTCTGTCTGCGTACCAGGCCCCCCTCCCCGCCAACCCACCACCCTGGGGACCTCTCCTTCTCCCAAACCACGACCCAACTTTCTTGCATTGTCTCTGCAAAATACAAAAAAAAAATACTTTTGTTTACTCGCAATGCCTCCGTTGCTTTTGTTTTTGTTGCCATCGTCGTCGTCGTCGTCGCTGCCGCTGCTGTTTACACAATTCCACACAGCCGAAGTCCAACAATAAAAAAAAACAACCCAAAAAAACAAGTGAGTTTGATGAAAGCGAAAGTAGTCGACGAGGTGACACCCTACTTGGAAAGAGGTGGAGGGGAAAGAAGGTTTTTTTAGCGATTTATGTAAGCATTTAGACCATGCGAATTGTTAGTGTAATTTTTCTTAAGCGAAAAAATTCATTACTGAATTTACTAAGGAATTGCCTTTCAATTGTTCTCAAACTTTATACTCCCCCCCACCCAATTGACTCACAGGGTACATATAAAAACAGTGTGCGCTCCCAAGAAGCAGCCCGAGACGCTACGCGACGCTTCGGTGAAATGCGAAATGTATAATGACCTTCAGTTGCGTTGACGTTGGCGTCGTCATTGGACGCCAACGTCGCTGTTGTTGTCTGTGTGGGTGGGTTCTTGGTTTGGGTCAAGACACGACACAACTTAATTTCTGCTAGCCAGGGCCGTCCCCGAACTCATCCCCCTCCCCCCACCCACCCACGCACAAACATTGTAAACAAGCGGCAACGACAACAAAGACGCTTCCTAGTTGTAAATCCTCTCACACACACACACACACGCGTTGCTGCCTTTGCGCTTGCTCTCTCAATCGGTTTTAGATTCTCTCTGGTTCTCTCCTGTGCAAACAAGTGTTTGTTTGCAGCGTCGCAGTCGACGATGGCAGCATCGGGCAGCGGCAGCAGCCACAGTGTCGTCCCTTACCATCAAACACTTAGCCCACTTACTCCCCCACATAAACTTCCCCTTCTCCCCTTTGCGAACTTTCTTATTTGATTACTTGCAAAAAAAAAGCAAAAAAGGAAAAGCTCTGTCGAATTTGTGACAAAAACGAATTTGTACTAATTAGCATTTCCATTTCTCCTATTGCCTTTACAGTGGGTCGCATTCTGAGCAAAATGGAAATAAGGATTTTGACACCCTGACGAACTTGCAATGTTTGAGTGATTATGAATAAAGCAGGGATGCAAACTGATCGAAAATAAGAACTGGTTTGGTTCTTGGTTCACACAGTTTTTAAATCGAAGGTTTGGTTTATTACATGTTTTAAAAAACCCACTGAATCGCAGTTTCGGTTCGGTACAGTGGCACGCTTTAAATTTTTTGATATATTTATTGAAGTTTTGTTTCCGTTTTCGCAAAAGATCCCGATCTTCCCTTAAATTTTGCTCGGAAAGGAATTTTTTGCCAAACTTTCGAAGGTAAGGCAGTCCGAAAAGTGCCAAATACGCAATATATGTTCTGAGATCGGACAAAATTCTGTCAAATCTTAATACTTCAGTCCAGTCCTTAAATATAAGGACCCAATTTGTCTATCAATCTGCGCGGAAAGTTATTGCTCGAACGTTTGAAATTATAATACTTATTTTTCTTCTAGAATCGCCCTTCATTACGCCGAAGTCGAATAAGGAAAATGTGGCAAATTTAAGGCATAAACAGGGTGGTCCATCTAGAGTTTGGAATTTAAACAATTCATATTTTGACTTTAAAAACGTCAAATTTCGTTCGGAAAGCGACTAATATTAAGTATAAGCTTTGACATTTACGAAATAGGTCGCTATTCGCTTGAAGAAAGTTGGGAAATATTAAAAACATATTTACAAACTGGTGAATCCTCGACTCAAACTGTACGAAATTTGAAAAAAAAAAACATTTGACAAAAAACTGTTCCGAAAACTCAATTTGTGGATCAATTCGTGAAGCGAGTTCGTTTAACTGGAATTTTGGTGGATAAACCAACCCGAGTACGTACTCGTCCGGTGCGCTCGACCGAAAACATTGCTGCGGTTGCTGAAAATGTGCGTGAACAACCATCGACGTCAACTCGCCATCGATCTCAATAATTGGACATTTCGCGATGTCGTAGGCATACATTAACAGGCGGATATTAAGGACTCCTACAGACAATCTGCCTTCCAGTGTAAAGCGCAAAGAGTTGGGGAGATATTGTACATCGTTGCCTTATGCCTGTTTCCGTCTTAACGTAATTTGATAAGGCCTTAAGTATAACCACCAGATTTTTTTAAGTGTCGTTACTCATTTCTGTTCATGGCTCGTCCTTAATTTCGCCTTGTATCAAGCCGTCTTAAATATAAAGTGGCGATTTGACCTTACATCTGCGCGGAAAGATATTTTTCAAATTTTAGAAGGTAGGTCAGTCCGCCAAACGTTTTAATAACTCATTTATGTGTTTTGATCGGCCTTACCTTCACCCTATCTCAACTCTTTTCCCTTAACCTGCTCGGAGTTTTGAAGTTGCGACGAATCCGAAGGTCGCCCTTAATTCCGCACATTCGTTTTAAAAGGAACGGCAAGCTTTCGCCTTTTTCCTCTTAAATCTGTTCGAAAATCTACTGTTTCTGACTTTTGATGTTACGTCAAGTCCGAAACGATATTAAAAAACTTATTTTTCTTCAAGGATTGCCCCTGAAACCTTAGAAACTTATTCAATTAAGCCCGTTCTTAAGTTTTAAGGTAATTGCTGGAGATGAACGGAATCCAATGTTTTAAAATGGTTCGCAGCTACATAAATCCGCTATTGATAAGGATTCATCTGAGGAAAACCATTAAAGTCAATAAATTTTTGACATCTTGTATGGTTTCCGGTTTGGTTCAGCACTTTTAAAGGAATTGGTTCGGACTGCGGTTCGGTTTATCAGCTTTAAATAGCGGTTTGGTTACGGTTTCGTTCGGTTAACAAAAAGTGTTAATTTCTTGTAAAATTAGTTAAAGACACGCATCTAAAAATCAATTTTACAGGCCGTTCGGGAACCGAATCTATAACGAATCTTACCCTATTTGAAATGCTCTGTACAGAGCAAAAAAATTTGGTTCCAAAAAGCAACATGTACCGCTAATTATCTATATATCTATATATAAAAAATATAACCGGACTTATATAATCAAAGTTCAGAATAAAAATTATTCCATTTAAAATGGTTCTCAGAATTATAAAATGTTGCTTGAGTTAGACACTTAAAACCACAATCAAAGCGTCATGATCTGAATTTGTATTTGTATTTTCATAGTCATGATGACTAAATGCCCTATACAGATCATGACTCATCCCACTGTGCAAGCAAAGTGCAAGCCAGAAAAAAAAGAAGCTACAACAGTTATGCAAAACAACCGAATTCTAATAAGAGCGAACAATAGAAAGAGAGGCAAACAAACAGCAAGAGCTCAGACGACGACCCTGCATTGTTGTTGTTGTTGTCGGTCGCACGTGAGAGCTTGCGCACGAGAGCAGCGGTAACTGTAACATCCACACACACACACCTCCCACGCAGGGACTACAAACGCAATGCACTTTGGCAGCAGCAGAATCAAAAGCAGCTGCTGGAGACAAACAAGAGGCAAATAAAAATGAATTAGTACATACAAATGCATTTTGTTTGTACAGCACAAAACTAAACAACAACTGCAAAAGACAACGACGACGACGACGGCGGCGACGCTCAAGGCAAAACACAGAGACACAGAGCGACAAAGCAGAGCGAGGGCAGCACAGTCAGCTTTAGCAGAAGACGGAAATACCAAGCCAACGATGACGAACGTAAAAACTACGCACTGGGCCCAGCCAACAGCAGCAACAACAACAATAAAACACGGCACGAAAAACAAACAAACAAGCAGCAGCGGAGGAGGCGACGTCTGGCGGGGGGAAACCCAGAGAGATTGTGTGAGGGAGAGTAGCAAGCAAAAGCAACAGCGGCCGAAGCAGAGCACCTGCCGGGGGCCCCCTCGTCCCCGACTCCCGCTTAGCTAACGAGCAAACAAAACTATACATAAATAAATAGAAATAGTAACAAATAAGAAAATATGTACATATCTTATACCCTTTTCTTTTTAGTTCAGGCACAGGCCCGTGAGTACCAAACACCCGATGTTCCGAGGCTTCCTTCACACATTAGTATGATGTGTACCATATTGTTTTTTGAACCAAACCGGTTCGAATCCGGAATTCCGACTTTTTAGAAATCAAAGCTGAACCTAAAACGAGTGCGTAAGTTAAAGTCAGTCCTGTCCGACTTCGATATACCCGTTACTCAGGGCAATTAGTGTTTAAAAGAATTTCCTTATGTTAATTAACAGAGCATTAACATTAATGTAACCATTTCAACATTATGTAAGCAAACAACGCATGTAACGTTTTATAACCTTTATAACTCTGCCATTTATCCGATCTTTATAAAAACTTCAGAGATTGTAGATAATGGGCACATACACTACACTGCAAAATATGCGCTTGATATCTTCAAAATTGTAGGAGTTATTCATCATTTTTTATTATGGGGCGGAAGGGGGCGTGGCCAAAATTTGAAATAAACTTGAACTGCGTCAACTTACAAAATTTGTTGGCTCTAGCTCTTCTAGTCTCCGAGATCTAGGTGTTCATACAGACAGACGGATATGTCTATATCGACTCGGCTGTTGATGCTGATCAAGAATATATATACTTTATGGGGTCGGAGATGCTTCCTTCTGCCTATTACATATGTACACTTGCACGACTTTAATATACCCTTTTTACTCTACGAGTAGTAAACTAGTCTCTTAGTTCTAAAGCTAACGAGCTGAAATATTGCACAGAGTCATCTTTCTACTGCACGCTGCTACTATGTTAACATGTCGAAACCGACCGGATCGGATGACTATATCCTATAGCTCCCATAGGATCGATCGGTCGAAAAACTAGTTTTAGTAAGAAAATTTTTTTTAATTTCAATGTAAACGTCTCAAAACTTTGTATTTATTGGTTTTCTAGACTTTTTCAAAATTTGACTAGGTTTGTTGCAAATCGGACAACTATATGGTATAGCTCCCATACAAAAGATATGTCTGAAAATGGCCAAATTATGTGGAGAGACTGGTTTGCCTCCCCAATGGGCCAAGTTGAAACCAATTAAGTGAGTTCTCGTATAGAAGTGACTCGCCTGCTCTTTACAAAAGTTTTAAAGCGAACAAAGCGTCGCTGGCGACTGCTCTGCTGTGAGTCAACCATATGGTATAGCTCCCATAACAGAGATAGGTCTGAAAAATGGTCTTAGTGAGAAAAACTATGCTTTTACTGTAAAAGTTTTACACAATTTTACAAAGTTTTGTCAAAATGCTTATAGCTCCCTTATGAACGATCGGTCTGAAAATAGGTCAGAGTAAAAAAAAAATTTTTTTTCATTTTATTTTTCAATGTTACAGTTCTTTAATTTGGACATCACTAATGATATATGCTTTTAGCCAGACTTTGCAAAATTTGGTCGAAATCGTTATATTAAAACGAGCATTTGCAAGGGTATTAAAACTTCGTCACAGCCGAAGTTCGCTTACCCTTCTCTTTTCCGCATTATTTGATCGTAGGAATATGTAATAATACATGAATATGTTTCAGAATGTATTATATTCCTATACAATTTATAAAACCAAGTTTACACCCAGGTATTAAAGGCGGTTCGGAGTCTTAACCCTCTAGAATTGGACTTTTGGGAACCGGAGAAGATCCTACATTAAAATATTGGTATAATATTGAAAAAAAACTTTTTGAAATTTATTTGGCAACCTTTCTAATGTTTAATTAGCATCGAGGTGGCTGGCTTGAGGTCAAGAAGTTGCGTTTGTTCACAACTATAAACAACTTATGCATTGACACCCCAAAAAGAGCGTGGACAAACCTTTCTAGCTGTTTTATAAATATCCAATCCAATCATCAGAAGGTGTTTTGCTAAATGACTCTTGATCGTTGAGCCAATTCCATGCAATCAGAACTTTAAACAGTTGGGAACTGCAAAGCCCAATGAGAACTAAAGTTTCAAAGTGAGAAAGCTTGAAGCTTTCTAGAGAGCTTAGAACTGCTCGTTGAATTTGAAAAACAAATATATAAGTGATGTCCAATCTTCGATGACAGCGGCGACTTCTTTTTGGTTATGTTGTTCTGAATTCCGAAGGAAATTGCTTAGCACAATTAAATACCCAAACCAGGGTTAGACCCTAAACCTAGGTTCACCAACCTTATACCCGGAGTTAACACCTTAAAAAGTTTAGGAGGTTTCCAGATCTGCTAATAAAGCTTTGGAAATGAAAAACATTCAGGATGGGCGGGACACTTTGAGATTTATCTTAAGATAAATTTACAATGTATCAATGTATAAACGGGGGTTTTTCTTTTTTGTCGTTTATTTTATTTCACAATCTTTTCACGGCAGTTTCACGGTGTTCATTCTTATGGAGTTTCTTACGGTATGACCCTCGTTCGGCTTCCTACAAAATACCTTAACACAAATACTAACATAAAACGTATCGATAACATAACGATGTATTTACACATTTTTACATATTGGCGGTTATTCCGAACAATATGTCGAAAGACTACAAATGATACAATTTTTAAATATTTTCTAGCTTATTCGTTTTGGTGGGATTGAAAAAAGAAATACTAAATTAAAGGCTACCAAGGGGAGGAAAAGAGGCGGTGTTAAGGAAGCTCAGGCCCAAGAATACTTATCATTCCGGTTAACAGAGGACCGGATAGTCAAGGTTCAACTCTAATTAGTAACATATTTTACGTGTTTGATGATCTGTATTAGCCCTCTTTTAGAATCATCGCTGTATTGTCATAAATATAAGCACAGACCCACATAGTTATACCTCTCTTATATGCATCAATTTTTAAAATTCATTATATTTACGAACTATTTTAATCTTTATTCTCAAAGTAAATAACAACAAAATTGTGGAGACAAAGAAAATGAAATTAAAAGCTGATCACCCGGCGTCGCCCGGGTCCTTTGCATTGGGAGAATATGATTCTTATGGGAGCGCTTATATTCAAGTTAGAACTATCTTCAAATTAACATTTGGTCTCTTCCAAACTTGTTCGAAATATCAAACTACATATTTCCAGCACACACACTATAAAGCAACTTTTACACTAGGAGTGCGTTATGCGTTAATAGCTAACAATCAGCTTGTTTTATATGTGAAAATAGCTAATTGTTGGCTATTAAAGCAAAACAGTTCATAGCTTAAATAATTTCTGAGATTTGTAAACCGTCTTATACTCTCTTTATAAACCTACAGACCAATTTTACAAACAAAAGGTGTGGACCTGAACCTCTTTTCAAGTTTTTACCTCAACTTACTTCTGGGATATGGCTCGGAACCACTATTAGACCGGTTCCATTTTTGAATCGGTTTGAAATCGGTTCCGAGCCAGTAAAATATTAACCTCCATATTACCCACTTGCAGACCAGTTTTCAAGTTTTGAACCGTTCTTAGCCGTTTTCGAATCAATTTACAGACATGACAAATAGCCTACAATTTATTGAAGATCGGCTCAGCGGTTGAGACGTATAGATTTGATAAAAAGTCGTCTAAAGCCAGAAAAGGTCTTGAAGCTCAGGAAGAAGGAGGATGAACTAGTAAAAGTGACGCTCTAGACCCAGATCTTTTCATGAAACCGAACCCGGTCCGACCATCGAGTCCAAGTTTCAAACTGCGCTTTTGGATTCGTTTTCCGAAATTCACACACTGTAACACGACAACATGATGTAAAATGGCTGTCCAACTCGAATAATAACTTTAAAAAAACATGCTGCCATCTTTTGGGCCATGATTAAAGAATATTTTGAGTATTTCATCAATTTCATAGTGTATTTTAAATAATTAAAAAATTAGGTGGAAACATTTGGTATCGTATTACGATGAATCGAAATTGAAAATTCAAAGCAGCACTACACAATCGGTTTTTGCAAACAGAATCATATAGGAATTCCGAATGGTTTTAATGTGAAAGCAGTCCCAAATACGATTCAGAATGAATTTATTTTTCCAAAACGTTGGAAAACACATACAGCCTTGTTCCACTTTCACAAAAATTTTGTGATTTAAAACCGGTTTTCGTACTAGATTTGGCCTCTAAATCACAAATCTTTTGCGGAAGTGAAATTGAGAACAAGGCTGATAAGTGTGTTGGATGGAAAACAGTCTCGATAAAGACTGGACGGGTCAGAAAACTTATAATTTGGGACGGCATCCAATTATTCTATTCTAGAATCAATGTATGTAACATATTAAAAACATATTTTTCTGATAGACTTAGGAACGCTGAGCTCGAAAATAAAATTCAAAAATGATTACTTAAATTTTTGAGATAAGAATTTTGAAAAACTTTTTGGTGTACAATTTAAAAGCTAATGAAATTCACAAATATGGCGTATATTATTATTTTCCAACCAAAAAAATTTGAAAAAAATGGATTTTTTCTTTTTAAAACTTATTTAAAAATTCAAAAATAATTAGAAAATGTAAAAAAAAAATTTTTTTTAATCTTTTTGTGTTTGGTTTTTTGAAACAACCTCTTAAAATACTGATTTAATGAGGAGGAGGTAGAGAGGAAGCCAACCTCTCAAGAATACAGATCACCCCAAAGTAAAAGTTTCTAACCTCGCATCATCTCTCAAATATAGTGAGATTGCATCTTAATGAAGTGTTTATACTAAACAGGTCCCAAGCAAATGTCATTGTTGTTTTTTGTTTTTGCATAATTTACTACGACGTAGTAAAAATTTTGAGTTTGGCGCGCAGCTTTGCTTGCCCTCGTTCGTTCAACTCGCCGGCCGCCTGCTGCCCTCGTTGAACCGCTCCTGTCTACTTGTTTGTTTAATTTTTTGCCATTTCTGCTTCACATTTTATTTGTTTGTTTGACTCGATGCGCGTGTGTTGGTGTGTGTGTGTGTGTGCGGCCCAAGAAGCAAACGTCGTCGTCGTCGTCGTCGTCGCCGCCGTCCGTTGTCATCGTTGTGGCCTCCTCTCCTACCCTGCCTACCTCCCCCTGGGTCTCGTGTTGCTGTTGTTTTTCTTTTTTCTCTTTATCAAAACAACTGCGCTGCCGGCGTCGCGGTTGGCGTTCTTGTGTTTTTGGCGCGCACTCGCACACTCACTCTCTCGCTGCCATGTTGTTGTTGTTGTTGCTGTTTAAGCATGACAAAGCACCGTAGAATTTCACAACAGGCAGAGCGGCAGGCGAAGAAAACCTCATAATGATGTTCGTTTTGTTTTTCCACGAAACAACTGTTTACGTACGCCGACGCAGACGCAGCAGCGCTGCCTTGTTGTTGTTGTTGTGCTCATTTCATTCAAACGAGAAATTTCATTTCAATACGGAATACGCGCGGACTTCGCCGCAGTCAAGTTGCGTCGTCGTCGTCGTCGGCGCTGTGCGGCCTCGGTACGATTTACAAATTTTCAAATAAGTTTGTCAGTGTTTGTCGAGAAACAGACGCGAGCGGTTGTAACGGGAGCAAAGCTCACGCGGTTTGTAACGGGAGAAAAAGCCAAAAAATATTATTTGTTATTTACGTGTAGCTACGGTACAATTTGAAAACCAAGTGCGTGCGTGTGTGCGTGAGTGTATGCGTGTGTGTATTTGTTTGTTTTGGCAAGTGAGATGGAACGGCGACCTCCTCTGTTTGTTAAACAAATAACGGAAAAACAAATACAAGGCAAAGCGGTTTCAGTTTGGAAATTCAAATTCTGAAAAAGCAGCAACAGCCGCCGCCACAGCAGCAGAAATTGTAAAGTAAAATGTATGAAAATAACAACAGCAACAGCAAATTTTATGAAATATCATTTTGTTTTTACGTTTTTTACGCGACTCTTGTTATGCCTTGAAATTTATTTTTAAATCTTTTGTGCTCAATTTCTTATGTTTTTATGTTGTTTACAATTTTTTGCGTTTCTTTTTTTTTTTTGGTTGAAAAAAACATTCACCAAATGACAAACATGGAATTTTATGCAAATTTGCTTTTATAGCTGGGAATTTTATTGTTTAAAAATGGTGAAATGCTTGTAAACCGTTCGAACTAAGTGGAAAAATGTATTAATTGGCAAGGAAATGTTTTTAGAACTTGTCTGACTTGAACCGGTTCCAACCAAGTGCTAAAAATAATACGGAATTACCGTTATTTTAATTGTGAACTTTGCTACGATGAAAAATGTCATAATATTGCTCTGAAGTGAAGTGCTAGCATATTTAAAACTTAAACAGTTATAAAGTGTAC
Organism: Lordiphosa collinella; assembly: GCA_018904265.1. Lineage (NCBI taxonomy): Eukaryota > Metazoa > Arthropoda > Insecta > Diptera > Drosophilidae > Lordiphosa > Lordiphosa collinella. The sequence continues at coordinate 47,335 of JAEIFV010001409.1, forward strand.
TACAAATTCATGGAGCATAAATAAAAGTGTAGAACTGTTATACAAATTGCTTCGAAATTTTAAAACTTGATCTAAAATCTTCACTGGGAATACATACATATGTTTAAATATGAGTAAGTTTATTTGCTCCATTACAAAAACTATTCAAGGACTACAGTTGCAGAAAAACTTAATTTGTTTTTACTAAATCTTAAAATAATCGTATAAAACAGGAACGCAAACCATTCGAAAATGAGTACTGTACAGGAGTAAGAGTACATCTTGTTATACCCTTGCAGAGGGTATTATAAAATTGTGCGGATGTTTGTAACGCATTGAAGGAAGCATCTCCGACCACATAAAGTATATATATTCTTGATCAGCACGCGGCTGGTTGATTTAGCCTTGGCCGTCTGTTTCTTTGCTATCTCCTCGTCAGTTTTAAGGCTATCAAACTTATCGCTCGAAAAACTTTACTATCCTTTCCCATAATTTCACTACGTTTGGGAGAAATCGAATGGTTCGGTTCAGTGGTTCACACAGATTTTAAACCGCCGGTTCGGTTCACTAAATGGTTTTTGGAGCTAACTAAAACGCGGTTTCGGTTCGGTTCAGTGGTTCACTCTTTATTATTTATTTTATGAAGGGCTATTTCCGTTTCTGAACTTCCGTGTATTTTTACTTTTTGCATACTTTCGAATCTGAGTTCTTCAAAAACATTTGAATAGCTTTGAAATCATGATAAAAATCTTATATTCGGTCTTTGTCCAGAAGGACTTCTCTTCGAAATCAATCCAGAAATTAGTCGAATTACTGAATCGAACGAAAGAAATACATACCGTGCCCTTACAAACGTTAACTGTCGTTTATGAAAATAATCTCCTGGCTAGTCTTAGACTGACTTGTTGCCACTCTGCAACCAAAACGTCCTTAAGTTGCTTGAGTGTCTCTTAAAATCTCTGTCTGACAGGTTTCCCCAGAGGTCCCTCATGGGAATTCAGCCCGGGTTTACTGCTGGTCATTCCAAAACTGGAATATTTCTGGATGACGGGAGTCCCATTATTGAACAAGTAAGAAAGTCGGTCAAGCCTATAACTATAACATACTCTGTACTTGTGAAGTGCTGCCCATCACCGTTGCTACCGGTGCTGCCCTTAATTGTTTGTTTTCCTTATAACTTGACAACCGTTCATCCGATCTTCACCATTCCTTTGGGGGATCGATAAATAATCCTGATTACTAAATATATCTAGAAGGAACGAACCTTATATCTATAAAACTGTGGTTTTTTTAAATTTGCGGGGGGTTTCTTTATGAAAACAAATAGAATTGGAAACATTTTTATTTCATACGGACCAGTGAATACCCAGTGGCACTCGTGGGCACTCAAAAGTCAAAGTTGCCAAATGTAAAAAACTCACAAAATTTAAGATTTTTTCCATTTTTTTATAATTTTTTATTGAACTCTTTTCCGTGGTCGAAAATATACAATCAAACTCTAGAAGCTGTTTCTTTCCTAGTTTCGAATATTAATTTTCTGTTTTTTGGAACAATTTTATGTAAAATCAACTTTGAATTGCTACCATTCAAAAACCAATTTGTAAAAATTTTCCAAATCTTGGCATAAAATAGCTTTTGGCATTCTTAATCATTTCCGACAATCGTTATATCCAGCTTCCCAAACAAAAAAGTGGGACTTTTGGCCAAAATTTCGGGCGGCTGGTCCAGTGTGCATCGTAGAATTGGTTCTCAGAGCGTATGTCTATGGTGAGGTGATCCGCGCAGGAATCCTCCCCAGCAATGAAGGCCTTCCAGTGGCTCATAGCACCGTGTTCGGTTGGATCGTGTCCTGCTCTTGCCATACCTAAACTACACCATCCCTTATATACTACCTCATATAATCCAATCGTTGTTTATTGCAACTACTTGTTATATAGTGCAAGGGGACCGGGATTTTTATACCCTTGCAGAGGGTATTATAAAATTGTGCGGATGTTTGTAACGCATTGAAGGAAGCATCTCCGACCACATAAAGTATATATATTCTTGATCAGCACGACGAGCTGAGTTGATTTAGCCTTGGCCGTCTGTTTCTATGCTATCTCCTCAGTCAGTTTTAAAGCTATCCTAACCAAACTTTGCACGAAGTCTTTTGGTACATATACGCTGCACATTTGTCGGAACCGGCCGGATCGGATGACTATAGCATATAGCTGCCATAGGAACGATCGGTCAAAAAACTAGTTTTAGTGAGAAAAACTTTTTTGTTTTTAATGGAAACGCCTCCAAAGTACGTATTTCTTAGTTTACTATCCTTTCCCATGATTTCACTAAGTTTGGTCGAAATCGGATGACTTTAGCATATAGCTGCCATATGAACGATCCGTCGAAAAACTAGTTCTAGTGAGAAAAACTTTTTTGTTTTTAATGAAAACGTACTTATCATTACCATACACCTATTTTATTTACTTTTACACAATTCTGCAAAGTTTGGTCGAAATCGGATAACTATAGCATATAGCTCCCATAGGAACGATCGGTCGAAAATCTAGTTCGAGTGAGGAAAACTTTTTTGTTTTTAATAAAAAGGCCCTTTTATTGGCTTATATTTATCAAAATCGGATGACTATAGCATATAGCTGTAGTATGAATGATCGGTCGAAAAATAAGTTCTAGTGAGAAAAACTTTATTGTTTTAAATGGGATCGCCTCCAAATTTCGTAATTAACAGTGTATTATGCTTTTCAATGATTTTACCAAGTTTGGTCAAAATCAGACATCTATATAGAAAAGTTAAGTCCAAAAAGTAGTCTTAGTTTGAAAAACTTTTTTGTTTTCAATGGAAGCTGCAAGGGTATACAAAACTTCGGCCGAGCCGAAGTTAACTTTCCCCTATTTTTAGAATTGGTAACCTTTTCAATAAATTTTCCAAATCTGAAAAAAACTCGATAAGCGTATGGTATACACCTACCTATATGCAAAAATTTGTGGCTCTATTTCTTGAAGTCTCTGAGATAGACGTGTTCATACGGACAGACGGACGGACAAAAGGACATGGCTAAGTCGACTCGGCTGTTGATGCTGATCAAGAATATATATACAGTATAGGGTCGCAAATGTTTCCTTCTACCTGCCTTCTACTTCATGATTCTGATTCACGTTACAAATTGCTAAGTAAATTGTATGTTTATTCATCAAAATGAAATGTCTAAATGTTTTTCATATAGTGCCACACAAATAGAAGCAACAAATAAGGCCTTAGGATGGATAAGTTTAGAAACCGATCGGTAAATCGTACCTTACAGTTTACGATGGGTTCAAAACTTTGGTCCAGAGGTTAGATTAGGTTGAAATTGCTGAGATGAGAGGCTTTAAGGCACATTGTGATGTCTAAGCTTATTCAAAGAGAGCAAATTTCATTTTATTCGCTTGCCAGCAGTCGATGCGGCAGCTCAGAACTAGGTGGCAACGCTTTATGTTCGCACACCAATCCACTCTCACTTATTTTGGCCTCGCTCTTCTTGACAAACCCTGTTTTAGAGGTTTTCAGACGACTTTTATTTAATAGCAGAAACAGATCTACTGCGAACGGTTATTTATCTCAGTACCATCTCTCTAAGTCTTCGAGCTACCTTAGTGGATTGCAGATACCTGATACCTTTACGTTTTTAGAACAAATTACTCATGTATGTATTCTATTTTATCACATTTTTTTGGTACAAAAATCTGTAGGTGTTTTACAATTCACTGGAACAAACTTTTTATAAAATTTGTCATCATTTAATTCTTTATAAAAAAATCCCAGAATTGACCTTTAGCTCACCGCAAACATATTTCTTAAGAATAAACAACAACAAATAATGCTTGGAAATGCAAATGAATTTGTTTTTGCGAAAAAAACCCAAAGCTATAGACGCAATCAGTAAACAAGAGAGTACAGACAGTACAGACACAAAATTCCAAGTAAATCCCTCAAAACTGTGCTACTTAAAAATAAAACAAGGCCGCAGACAATCAACAACAACAACAAATACACGAAAAACATTTCCCATTTCAATGCAATTTTTTTTATTTTATTTTGTTTAAAACTTTTAAGAAGAAAAACGAGACACAAGACGCGACGACGCACCAAAACAGAGCCCCAAAAAGTGCGTAAAAAAGAAACAAGTTCTAAAAATAAACACAAAATGTGTCGCGTCTAAAAATTGAAGCAGAAAAAAAAGCAGCAGAAAGCCAAACAATAAAAGGCAAACAACTAAATAAACTACACACAGACAGACAGACAGACATACCTACATATAGAACAGACGATTAAGCCAAACTAAACAAAATCAAAAAGTAATGAGCAAATGTTTAAGTGGTCTTCTCTTTCGCGCATTCACCGTTAAATGAATCATTCAGCTGTTTGCGCAGCAACGCAAAAGGCCACAAATTACTAAACAATTAATTGAAATGAAATATTTGTACTAAAAACAAGCACAAGTGCTAAAATCTACAGCAAAGACACTGAGAGAGAGTGCTAGAGAGAGAGAGAGAGAGATCAAAACCAGGAAGCCACATTTACGTACAACAAAGATTGATGTTAGCTTTATGCGCAGTGTGTGCGAGTGAAAGCGCACGTGTCGTCCCTGTGCGAAATTCGCTTCCGTCTATTGTGAACGTCTCGCCTTGCCATCTTTGTTATCGTTGTTGCTGTTGTTGTTGTTGACTTGTGACATTTTACATTTCACACGCGTTTTCCTTAAGCACAATTTTCGATTGTACAAATTGCGCCATTCGCAAAAACAAAAAGAGTCTAGAAAATGTGCCTCATCATATGTAGGTACGACTCGGACGTTGGTTCCCCCTATTCCTCTATGCGATAATAGAGAGAGAGTGCCACTGACCTAGGCATTAACCAGATGACGTGTTGGAAACTAATTGGAAATCGCTATTCGCCCTTTTTTTTTGTTTCGCTGGAATTACTGAATGACAATGTTTACAGATTGCAAAAAATGATTTACCAGCTTTATAATTATTTGCTTTGATTATACGTAGATATGTATGTATGTATGATATGCTATGTATGTATGCATGCAAGTAGGCAAAACACCGTTTTACCTCTTATCAGTTTTTGTGCTACTAAAATTAGCCAAGTTAAGCAACTAAATGGGGCAAGCAAACATATTTCATGTCGTAGTTTGAAACAGCTTATGCTAGCAGACTTTTGAAGAATTCTTCTTCTTGTGCTTATTTTTGTTCTAATTTATTGACCTTCTCTTCAACTTGTTTATAAAGCTGTTCCAATTTTTGCTTGGGGTTGCTTCAATTTATCAAAATTCTGACGATTTTTTACCGGATAAATTTAAAATCCAACACCAAAACGATTTGTGTCGTTTTTGAGTGGAATTGAACTAGCAGTTAACTTTAATCGACGAAAGAAAGCCGGTCTAAGAGGTCTGACTGAAAAGCATAACAAACTAACTGTACATGTAAACAAAAAAGTTTTTCTCACTAGAACTTCTTTTTCGACCGATCGTTCCCATGGCAGCTATATGCTATAGTCATCCGATTTTGACCAAACTTTGTAGAATTGTGTAAAAGTATATATAATAAGTGTATGCCAATGACAAGGACGTTTTCATTAAAAACAAAAAGTTTTTCTCACTAAGACTAGTTTTTCGACCGATCGTTCCTATGACAGCTATACACTATAGTCATCCGATTTCGACCAAACTTAGTGAAATCATGGAGAAGCATAGTAAACTAAGAAATACGAAGCTTTGGAGGCGTTTCCATTAAAAACAAAAAAGTTTTTCTCTTTAAAACTATGACAGCTATATGCTATAGTCG
>JAEIFV010001410.1:0-53069 GCA_018904265.1 Lordiphosa collinella
GTAAATTTGCGCCTCTTAAGAAGTTCTAAGGGAATCTAGTGCATCTCTGCTTGACATTTTTGGAGTTGATAGCGTGTCTCTGCATTGCCTTGATTGTCGTTTGACTGTCTACGTATTCCTATTCTCGAATTTAGCTTTTAATTTGCAAATAACCTACTTACCCGTTGAAAATAGCTATACAGAAAACCAGCTTTCTGTAAAATTGTTCGCTTGATACAATTAAGTAATTTCTTTAAAATACAACACAATGTGCATTGAAATCCGACTTCTCCTTTACTGACAGTGATAAATTTCTGATGACCAGTTAAAAAAAAATCATGTTAAATCTCTAAATCCAATAAAAAAAAGGCCGAGTACATAAAACTGATAAAAAGCTTACCAAATGGAAAACAGAAAGCTAATAAAATTAAAGCTTGTATGGCCATTAAACAAAAACTTGGAAAAGAAAAGAATAATCATTAAAGCCATAAATAATTAAGGAAACCAGAAATCAGAATAAGTTCTTTGAGATTGGCTACAAAATTGCTTAATTAGACACGGTGGTTCCATTGGGCCGACGCGTAAATAATATATAAAATATGGCAAAAAAAAAAAACAAAACAAAAAACTACAGCATGATAAACGTTTGTGAAATTTGAGAAATTGTTTTGGCATCGCATTTACAAAAGATTTTTCTCGCCTTTGTATTGCTCTGTGGGATCTTTATTAATTTGCGTTTTCTCTCGCTCACTTCTCCACCTGGGCGGCGGCAGTTTATTTATGGCTTTGCATTTATTAAAAAAAAAAAAACATTCCAAAAGACCAAAGCCGACGCATTCTTCTTGCGTAACAGGTTGTCGTGCGTGTGTGAGTTATTTAATATCAATTAGAACCCTCCAAATGTGCCAGCTGATTTCAAAATAACGACACGCATTTCAGCTTAACAAATGGCCAGCAATTAGAACAATATGGCAAATGCTTTCAATTTAAAAGACTTTCCATATATGTGCGGTCAAATTGAAAGCCAAAAAAAAAAAAAGAAACAAACAATAAAAAGTAAACAAAACGACAAATGTGTGGCATGAGGTCATACTTGGGTGGTGTGGATGATATTGATAAATGATCGTAACTAAATGAGATATGCTTTATGTTTGGTTATTGATTCTCTTGAACAAAGTATGTCAAGCGATTTGACAACTTTGTGTATTGCGCCATCAATTGTCGTTGGCAAGATTCAGTGGGGAAAAAAGTAAAATTGATAATTAAAATATAAAATTTCTTCTTTGCATGCACCAGTTGCTCCATGCGGCAGACATCCGGCAAGAACAATGCCTGCCATTTAATACTTATCGAAAGATGATGGACATCAGTTAATGTTTTCGGAAGCACCACCTGTCTTAAGCTGAAAAAAAGGACAGCAACTGCATGCTGACTGTTGCGCCAACCTTGTTTCGGTTTATGTCATTCATGAATGTTCTGCAGGAGCTGAACTAAATGCTTTTAAAAGGTGTTTTTGAAGTGAAACATCTTTAATTTCGGTACGATACTTGATTTCAGCGTGACGATTCTCGCTGACATGGCATATAGTAGTAGTAGTAGTAGTTTTTATTTTTGTGACGAAAATAAATTAAAATTATATGAACAATGGTAGGATGTACAAAATAAAAATAAGAACTAAATGCAATAAGTTATGGCGACTTGGTTTAAAAAACCGTCTGTCGCGCACCTCCTCGCACCCTCCACACAAAGCCCAATACACCTGGCTGCTCGGGTCGTCCCCAGATACCAGATCGTTCAGCCATGCGTTTTGGGTTTGAGTTGAGTCATGAATTTCATATATCAGATATAAAGAATTTACAGTATAAAAATAATTTCATTTTTAAAATAATCCATTCAAGATTCTATTTCTATAAGCTAAGGCTCTAATTACATAACTCTGTAGCTTATTCCAGTCCGCGCCGTTGAGGATGTCAACTATTTCGTGCGGTCGTAGGGTACATTTTCCAAAAATTGAAAGCCGGAGTTCTCGTAGAATGGGGCAAGTTCCCATGAAATGAATGACATTTTCAAGCTCACTCAAGTTGCACAGAGGGCAGTTTGTTTCACTCCTTGTAACATTTGGTATGAAATTCAATTTCAATATTTCACCTCTGGCCATAAAATGTTTCGTATTCCTTCAATGGAAACCTCATCAGAGAAATAGTTATTCTCACCCAGATCGTAATGGAGCTGCCTATAGATCAGTCGCTCTGAGCTTCTCTGGGATTCTTCAACAAATTCAACAAATTTTAATGGTGATGTTTCTAGCCCAAGTTTTCCAAGACGCGGTATCTTCAAAATTCAGTCGCACTTCGTACTCCGCGGCTAAATTGTCCCACTCTCTGAAGCATTGCAGACGATCTTTTAACATATTCTGCTAAGATCCTAGGTACCCTTCTTTCCTCCATATTTATGACTTTTTGCATGTAGTCGAAATGCAGTTTAACTGTATAGAGATGCAGAGGCGATAGTCCCGTCTCCAGATATAACATTCTGTGGCATATATTGTGGTGTTATTGTTAAGCGTTTGACGGTTGTCGTGGACTGTGAATTACTTAGTATTCAGTACTTAATATCTAGTAGTGAGTATCGAGTTTCGAGTACTGAGTATCGAGTCCTGATATTGAAGAAATGTGTTTCGAGAACTTTGTGTCGACTACTTAGTATCAAGTACTGACTATTAACTACTGAGTATCAAGAACTGAGTATCGAGTATTGAATATCAAGTAAAGAGTAACACACACATATCTTACAGCATCAGTATCTATGACCCAGCAAACCAAATGAAATGCGCGATTTAACCCGACTAAACTCTCTTAATCGGATTGGGAAAAGAGAGCAATATGATTCCATATGTCGTTCAGTTTGTGACAGTAACGACTATTGTTAACAATAGTCGCAAGAAATAGGGTTAGCGAGCGCTTGGTGATATCATTGCGAAACTTTTGTGATATTTCTGAGCAGCTGCTGTCGAAGTTCGAGTGCCACACTAAAGCACTCGCTGAAGATCTCTTTTGCGAGTGCGTTTTTATAAGAAAAGTTCCTTCTCCTTCTTCCCTTACTTACAAGCTCGTTTGTGAGCATTTTACGATAGTCTCGCAATATGCTCGAATTCTGGTTCGCCTGAGACCCAGCAAGCAATATGTGAGCATTCACCGTCATAATGAGCACAAAAAAGAGTCCGGAAGTAGCATTTTTTCTATAAAAATGATCGCACTTTATGTGGAAGATTTCTGAGTCTAATCTGACTCTTTTCTGACACAGATATTTGCAGATCTCGTGTGACTGTTTCATACTGTAAAATAATTTTTTGTCAGAGTTGCTTGCCAGTTTATCATAAAAGGACTTACACCGCAACAACATCTCCAATGGGCTCTCAAAAAAGAACAGCTACGTTCCTGCCGCATTTTGTTCAGTGACACTTGCTCTGGCTCAATGAAAACCATAATTCACATCCACTTCCAGTAATGTGCACTGTTTGGTGTACGTACTTTTTGTTGCCTGAAACTAAAGCCCGGCTCTCTGCTAGATTTGTTTTCAGCAAGACCGTGCTACAGCACACACAGCGCTCCAGGCAATGGCTTTATTGAAAAATCATGTTGGTGACCACCAGAGAACTGCAACGAGCCGGCACGAGTACACTCGCTCAGCGCTCAAGGCTTGTCGAACTAGAGTATTGCCCGTACTCAGAGCTTCAGCCGCGAGTCGTTGCAAGCCGCTTGTTGATAGAATCTAAGTTCTGCTGTGAGCCGTCATGAGTAAAGCTCGTCCAGTACAAATACTCGCGATGACTCGTAGCTTTGTCCGCGAGTCACCGCCGCGAGTTTTTGCCGAAGTCAAAGATCTGCTCGCTTGATCTGAGAGCTTTTGCACAATCGTCACAAAGCACACAAAAAACAACAATTTTTGGGCGAAAAAGAGTTGGGTGATTTTTTTTGCTATTTGGCATACGCTTTCTCTTTCCTACTTGTGGCATGTTTTGGTTTGAAGTTTTCAAAACCCAACAACAATTGCATAAGAGGTTTGTCGAAACTAGCGGTCAGCCAGCAGAGTACGTGTGAGTAATTTTGTTACGAGTGCGAGTAAACACGAGTAGAGTGTCGAAAGGGCTTGGCCATTGCTGGCAAAAAGCTTTTGTACTCGTGCTATAAAAACCTAGTTCATATTATTACTCGTGCGAAGCAAAGAGCTTACTCGTTCAAGGCGCGCGAGCCCAACCAAGCCAACTAAACTCACGAGTGTGATCGAGCAATAGAGGCTTGTTGCAGAGCACCAAATTTCCTGTTTCGGACTGTGAAATCGGAGGTCTTCGGTGATAAGCCAGCTACGATTCAATGCTTGGGAAGCTAACATTATTCGCGTACTTCGCGAAATACCTTTAAAAATGCAATTCTAGTCTTAGAGTTTTATTTCCAATTTAAAAATAAAAACCACTCCAGTAAATTGTTTGTGTTATTTTTATGCCGACTTAACTAAGCACTGTTAAGAATGGAAATTTTATGCCAAATGTCACATCGCGCTTAACTTAAATAACGTCGATTTAATGTGACATTGATTATCTGATCCAGATTTCGGGCTAATCAAAATGAAATTAAATAATTTAAGGCCCCAGCGAACACACTTAAAAAACAATCATCGCGAGATACTTTTACAACTCACCCAATTTCAAATCGGTTTCATTTGCCCTCTCTTCCTTGCTCTGTCTCTGTCTTTTAACTCTCAACCTATTACCATATTGATAAGTCTCCCCACACAACACACACACCCCTTCCAAGAGCTTTGCGCTTGCCTCAATGCTATATTAAAAATTCATATGCTCAACTGTCAGGCAACTTGTGTGGAGGAGAAGAGATACATTTGAAATTCAAGTGTCTTGGCTTGGCACACGCGCCGCTAAAAGTGTCAAATTGGCAAAATGACGCCAGAATACAACAAACAAACAAACCAGACCAGCCAACCAACCAACCAACCAACCAACTGGGCTGACTAGAGTGAGTGTTTGGTCTCTATAAGAAATTGATATCATTTATCAAACTGACACATACAGAGAACACAAAATCTTTTCATACACATAGAGAAGCAACTTTTGCAAATGAGCCAAACGAAACATAAATAAACTTCAAGAGGGAGCCCATGGCAGGCGTGGCATACGCCTAATTGAATTCAGCGAGAAATACATAAATAATCAAGAGAGCGAAGAATAAAAAACGCAGTTCATTAAAGAACATTTGCATAGAATTCCGTATGAAATACCTCCCCCTCTCAAAAACAAAAAAAAAATGTAAATTAAAGTAAACAAATTGTTGCAAACTGAAACAAAAGTTCCAACAACCAAAAAAAAATACTTCAAAAGTCGGCATGCAACATGAATATTTTCTATAGGGAAATGTTGTTATTTGTATTTGTATTTCGTGGAACGAGTGCAGCAAATCAATGCGGATCTCAGGGCCAAATTCTGGGAAGAACCCAACCCAAGCCCAGCCCAAACCAACTCACTTGTGATAAAAAATATTTTCAATAATAAAGTGTATTAAGTTGTGAAGTGTACACACAAATACATTCACACTCACACGCCCATACAAATGAAAATAAATGAAATGTGAAGCGGAGAAAAGCTTCGAAAAGCAATAAGAGTGAAAATTTTTTATTTTTTACAAAACAAAGAAATACAAAAAAAATATATATATATGTATATATCTGCTGTATCTGTATGAGTTGTTGCGTGTGTAAATATAAATGTTTTATAGGAGGCGGGGGGAGCAGGAGATTCTACGAACGCATGAATGTGTCAATGGCTCAAAACGATTTATACAGCATATTAAATTCTGACATCAATGTTTGATTGTACGTACGTACCTACATATATAAAAAATATATGTATAAAAAGCAATAAAAACTCCAGCAAACTGTCTCGTGTCAACAAACAAACAAACAAAAAATTGGAAAAAATTGTTACTGGAAATGTTTGTAATGAATTCATATAAATTGTAGCGGCATCTAAATAGATTTATTTACACAATTTTTAACTGTACAAGCTCCTCGTCATGGAGTTTCTTTTTTATTTTTTTTTTCTTTTTGTCAAAAAGTCAACTTTTGAGTTTGATTGAAGTGCAGCTTGTTGTGTTTCACATTTAAAGAGATTACATGATATTAAAGTGGATTTTCTGGCTGGTGCTGTTGGCGGTGGCATGCCCCAGGGCTTGTCTGTGTGTGTGTGTGTGTGGGGCCAAGCAAAAGAAAAGGCTTGAAGCGAATTGGATTTGCCTTTGATGGATGGTGGTAAAAAGGGGATTAAATTGTCCCACATATCCAACGGAATGCAGGTAGAATCAGCAGTAGCAGCACAAGTCAAAAATGAATAAAAAGCATTTTTAAAACTTTTTGAGAAAAAGTACAAAAAGTAAAGCTAACCCACTTCCTTGGTCCGCTTTTAAGAAACAAAACTGAGAAATCTTGCATAAATGGATCAATCGGAATTGAGAGAAGCTCTTACTTGTACTTTTAGTTTAGTTTAGTTTTGGCTTGCTTTGTCAAATTCTCCATAAAATTACCCAAAAAATGTATTTAAAAATCCACTAAAGATACAAATGTAATACAAATCTTACGATAATTTTCTAAATTTATCAAAAAGTGAGTAATTTCACAACTACTTTTTACTTGGACCTCTTGCGTGGCTGTGAGGGATTCTCTTCCACTTTCAATAAGTTTGTGTGGAAGTTTAACTTTTAAAGTTTATGTTTTCCCTGAAGTCAGAATTATCCGGTATTTTTTATAAAAATTTTTAAAATGTGGACTGACAGCATTTGATAAGTGAGCCCGAGGGAGTATGTAAGAGAGTGTGTAAGTGAGAGAGTCCCAGTCGGATTTGTCGGAACGTGGTTCCCAAAAGAATGCCTTCTGGCACACTTCTTTTTACTAGGAAGAATGGACTACCAACTTTTGCAGTATGATAGAAGGCATATAATCTGTATGAAAACTGATACACGTCCCTTTTGGCAGTAGGTTAGAAGCGAAGATGTCTGCACAACATGCAAACGTCCCTTCTAATGGCACGCATGCAGCACCCGTGCTATTGGAAAATGAGGCCCGAACGATTGACGACCGTTCGTTTTTTCAAACATGTTCTTTTTGCCGTATGTTAGGCATAAATCTGTAGGAAACGTTCATGGCACGCACTGATCGAAAACCGAGCGTTTTTACGAGTTGAACAAAACAAAACCCTGAACGTCGCTTCTATAGAAAGTTCCTGCGCGTTTCGCCTATATAAAAACGAAAGAAGATTGCTGGTTTTTGCAACTACTTCTCTGTGGCAAGTTGTATACGGAATGCGCTTCTGGCATGCAGTCAAGTCCAACTGGGGTCTGACAGGGCACACGCACACAAATTTAGTGTGTGTGTGGAAAAAAAACTATTTTCAAAATTACATACTTGATGTAAATCAACATCAGCAGCAACAAAGTGAGCTGTGCAAACAAAAACCCTCCCCTAAATTTTCTGCCGGCAATCGGATAGAGGAGAGGGTGACAACCTTTCACATGGTATGACAGCAACAGACTGAAATAATGTGGACTAAATTGAGAGCACAATGACATATCCGCCTTACCTGTATAATTGTATCATGTTCGGAACCAATCACTTTCGCTTAGTTCACAAATAATTCGGTTAATTAAGACTATAATTTGCGAAATGATAGGGGCTACAAGAGTAGATGACAAAAGTTGAGAGATTGACTGAGATGGGAAAGGGTCAAAAGAATTTAATTTAGCCAATGATGCAATGAGTAAGTCTTAGGGGTCTTCAATTGGTATTGCTTCTGCGGTAGGCATATCACAAGTGTAGAGACAGTAGAGGGTTGGTCGAAGGACACTATTTGTGGCAAACCAGCGCGTATTACCCTCACGCTGGAAACAGCTACTTTCTAGACTTCTGAGAAGGTACTGTCCGTGAGAAGCTTCAAGGGATTACAGTTGAGGTGGTAGGCTGACTTTTACCTTACAGAGCAGTCCGTCGTGCCGCCTGCCTAAGGTCCAGGTAGACCGCACCGCGTATTCCTTATTCTGAAATACGTCTGGAATAAAGTTAGTCAACCTAAATAGGGCGCTCAGGGGTTCCAAGTGACTTTCTAAGTCCGAACTAAAAGGGAGGTATCCTGCCACACACCCCATCAATTGCCATAATTCGGGCTAGTATACACTTCCTCAAAAGTTTTGTCTACTGTGGATAGGAGGCTGCTTAGTCGGTAGAGATCTGCACGAGTGTACTGCATAAGAAATTGATATTTTTCACACTCGAGTGTAGAAAACACTGCAACAAAATGTCGCAGTCTATTACCTGCTCATGGCATATTTGTGCTTTGCATATGCAATGGCAGAAACACTTGCTCCACTTGCCACTTATACTTGTGAAAGCTCAGACAGAAAATATCTAAGTATTGATTGGGTGTCTCGCATGATACAATAATTACAAGGTAGCGCAACCGGAAGTGCCTTTTCGCATGCGCGAAAATTGATCAAACCCAAGTGCTGAAACACAGAAATTCCAGGGCCACACAGTCGTTATTTACATTTTTGACAGATTTCGATAGAGACTTGAAACCGACTGCTCAAGGCAAAGTAGATTTGATGCGTACGGTTTTCCTTCCCTAAAATCTAGTAGCCTACATTATTCTTGACACTTTGCATGTCTATTTAAATTACAAATTCCTTCGTTTATACGAAAATCCCTAGAGATTTCTGGGCCACCCCCGACTATGTCAGTTCGATATACGGAAATTCACCTTTGAATCATCCAACCAAGACCGACTGAGAAAATCAGAGCTGCGCAGTGCGCTACCTTGTAGTTTTTATATCATGGGTGTCTCGATCTATCTCTTGTCGCTCTCTCTTGTGGCTCTCTTGACATTACAAGAACAACTCATCAGCGATTACATTCACTTTTACAAAAGCAATGAGATGGAGAGCGCACTCGAAAAAATTCAACTAAAAAACAAGAAAAAAAGTCGGTCAACGGCCCCCTATAACATACTCTGTACCTGTGAAGTGCTGCCCATCACCGTTGCGACCGGTGCTGCCCATAATTGTTTATAACTCGTCAACCGTTCATCCGATCTCTACCATTCCTTTGGCGGATCGATAAATTATCCTGATTACTAATGTCCAGTCAATCTAACTTTTTTGATTTTACGATTTTTCTTTGAATAATTATAAAATTTTAGAAAAGAAGCTCAAAAATGGTCAAAAGAAATTCTTAAGAAATAATTTCAAATATAAGGCGGGGACCGATTGATTCTTTAAAAAATAATTAATTATAAACAGCAATCCTAGAGAATGTCCTCCCCGCATTGTTTTTAATTAATTATAATTATTCCGTAAATTGGGAGGACATTTTTATATGATGATCTGGAGATCTTGCTCTATCCTTGAATTTTTTCATAGACTTCGTGAGATTTGAGGCATGAAGTCTAGATTGACTGGACTATAATGAATACTAATATGTCCAAAAGGAACGAACTTTCTATCTATAAAACTGTGGGAGATAAGACTTTTTTCCAATTTGCGGGGGCGGAAGGGGGCGTGGCTAATGTTGGAAATAAACTTGATCTGCCTGCAAGAAGAAGAAGCATATGTACCATACATGTCAAACTTCTACCTCTTACCATCTCTGAGATCTGTTTGTCCATACGGACAGACAGACAGACATTCAGACGGATGGACAGACGGACATGACTAAATCGACTCGGCTGTTGATGCTGATCAAGAATATATACACTTTATAGGGACGGAGATGCTTTCTTCTGCCTTTTGCATACTTTTGCACATACTTAATATTTTCTGTGTATCTCTGGTAAAAACCACCCACTCTTGCGGATCTCTGGATGGTATAAATCCACCTCAGACGGGCGTCTCCTAGCCTTAAGAATCTTAACGATTTAAGTATCGCAGAGCCGCGTGTAAAACTAAAACCAGGAAGAGCGCCGCTTTAACTGGGAGGGCTTTGATGACCCTATTTTATTGTTAAGGTCTTAATCTGGCCCTCAAACTCCTCTATTGTGATTGGTGGGACTACACTCAGGGAAAAAAACACTGATATTTTAATATTTACACGTTGATTTTACTATTTTCACCATTGATTTAGCGTTAAATATGGAATTCGTATATCTAAAGAGTGAATACTTCAAATTAAATATTGGAAATAGTTAAATGTAATATTGGATGAGTTAAAAATTTTTTTTTTATTTAAAAATTTTACAAGCCAGTCTAGACTTAATTTATTTTGTAATGAATCCAAGAGCAGAAGAATTCTATTAGATTTGGTTCTGAAAAACTAAGAATTATATAAATTAAATGAATGTTTATAAATGTTTACTTACTCTCTGTGGGGGACTCGAACTCGGGACCTTTGCACTTGAACACGATTGGCATGCCGACTTTACCAGTTGCACTATCGCACATGATGGTTGTCACACGGCTAAAATTCTACTTATATTGAATTGCCTTGAAGTAAACTACGATATATTTCTGGCATGTTGTCGCTTGTATGGCCACTTGTAATTCTCAAGTTGGAATTCCATGCTTTGGGTATATAAAAGAGGTAACTGAATTTTGCCATTCAAATATGATTTTAGTCAATTAAACATGCTTTTTAATTAATTTTAATACGAAATAGGCATATTTAAATCAAACATGATAGCAATAGATTTTACTAGGCGTGTTTTCTCTGAGTGTAGGGGCGTTAGCCCTGGGGAGCTAAGAACATGCTCTACAAGTCTCCTGCGACTGACCGTAGTGGTTTCGAGTCGCGTTAATCTGTAGTCTAAGTTTATCACAGATGCTTCCGCTCTTTCTGTGGAGATTAAGCCCAAGTACCGTTCAATTTGCGAATTGGAAGTTTGGGTGCAGCCTGCTTCTTGTACCGGTCTGTGGCATCCTGCCTAAACCTCACGAGCAGCGTATTGATCCTTTTGTCCACTCTCTTATATACCCTATCCACAATGGGGTCTCTTGTGCGAGTAAACTGCCTACTAAGTCTCCTTTAGATGAGCAGTACGAACATAAATAGAAGGCTTTAATTATGGAAACCGCATTTGACTAAAATTTAAGCTACACCTTTGGAGAAACCTGTAAAACTCATTACTAAATAGAATTTATAAAATTTTTCTAATTTGGGGGAGCCACAAAATACTAACCAGAAAAAAATGGTGTTTTATTGTTTAAAAAAATGTAAAGCATTAAAGGAATGCCGTTTTGTTAATATAATAAACTGTTTTTAAAGCTGAACCTATTCAAGAGACCAACAAAAATGGACAAGAAGTTGATCCTTATAACGAAAACTGTGTTCAATTACTACTGAGTAATAAAAAGGAAAATTCATTTTTAATGTTCTGATAACAACTTAATAATCTTTTAAGGAAATTTGTTTTTGGCAGAGCGTGCTCATGCAGTTATATTATCTCAAGTGATTCTGCAATCAGATTCTGTGATCAGCTGGCAGAAATGAACTCTGATCGGTATTGTCGAATGTGAACTAAGACCATTCTGTGTGTCTAAAACTATTCAGTTCAACTTTTTTCTTCTACCTTTTAGCAAAAGGTGCCAACTTTTACAGTCATAAACCAACATTCCTAATGAGCTGACACACGCACACAATTAACACTCACACACACACATACAAAACATTTCTCAAGCTACTTCTATTTGGGCTCCGACAGCTATTAGCCCAGAAAAATACACCTAAAGAGTAGCTACAAAACACATTAGCCCAGGGACAGAGCCAGCGACCACCACCAGACCCACCAAGTAGCCAGACAAGAAATGTTGACGACAACAACGAAAAAAAAAAAAAAAAAACAAAACAGAACAACAGCCGCCAGGCAAACAGTTCCCAGAGATCATGTTAGAGAGCAAACTAGAAAAACTTTCGGCCACTAATCTATAATGCTGTCAGCCATTAAACAACTGAAACTGAAAAAAAAAACCAAATTTGTAACTCATTAAAAAAACGAAACTAGCTGGAAGTGGAATGACTGATAAATGCCACTCGCCTGGGTCGTTTGGCTGTCTCATTTGGACTGCCAAATAATATTTAATTATAAACAAATAAACGGGAGGGAAGGCCAGAAGAATGTCCCCCTCTGGGGACTTGGGCCTGGTAAAAGGTGAAGAGTGATTAATTACATGTCAGGGAATTAAATCAAATATTTGTGAAATGACAATCACGAAATGCAAATAAAAATGACTCTAAACATGAAGAATTGAAAAGCCAACCAAAGATAACATAATCCAACCTTTTTCTTTTGCTGCTGAGACAGAGACAAAGACACAAAGAAAGCAGGCAGGCTAGGCAGACCAGGCAGACAGGGAAAACATTAGCATATATCAATGCCAAATGCAAATAAATCATCAATAACATTTCTCTGCCACTTATGCACCACTTACAGATACTTACCCAACAACCCCAGGCGAGGGAGGAGCCGGCACCAGTGCAGCTGCAACCAAACCTAACTACCAGGCGCCTTGCATAAATTTACGCTCGAGGATAAGCCGAAAAATAAAGGAACCGAGCAACGGGAGAAGGAGGGAAGCAAATGGAAAGGCAAACATAAAGCAATTTTATGCGTTTTTAAAATGCGACGGCAATTGACTGAAACAACAAAAGACGCGAAAGAGCTCGGAAAATTCAAGGGAACCGCATGTGAGCACGTTTTCCGTAGGGTAAATCAAATACGACCGCAGGACGAAGCAGCCGCCGCCTGATAAGCAAAACGGAATGGTTGGATGGATGGAGGAGCCAAATGCTTGATGGTTTGTTGACGACCAACAAAAACTTCTTGCGCGTGTAAACAACTGGCAGCAGCAGCAACAGCAGGAGAAGAGGGAGAAGGGGCACCACCAGCCAACGTTTATAAATGCGCTACAGTTACAAATTGTAGCCACAGCTGTGCGTGTGTGTGTGTGTGTTTGTGTCTGTGTTCTGTTAGCCATTTATAAAGCAACACCCTACCCAACTGGGCACAAGTGCAATGCATAAATATCAACACAAAAGATACAACCAGAGCTAAAAGCAACAGCAAAGGTGTCTCCGGCACCTTCAAAAGTTATAAACAAAAAAGGGGGCGCGCGCGCTCGCCAACCAATCGATTATTTAAAGTGAAATGTGAAAATTTGCTAAATTGTTGTAATTTCGACAATTTGACTCGGGTCATACATTAAATGAAGCAATTTAGATGCCCGATACCAGTGTTAATGGCTTGCATTAGCAACATTGAGATACATTTCGTACGCGCGGTGAAAGTGCCTTCGTATCAACAATTAAAAGCCACTATAAACATTCATTAAACTGAAAGATACTTTGGCTCTGTGAGATACATCTGTATCTGTAGGTTACTGCAAGTGCGATTTAAGTTTGATTTGCTGCTACGCCCCAATTTCGTCAACTTATAAACATTTTTTAAAACTCCAACCATTTACAAAGCAACTAATAGACAGGAAAACTCAAAAACTTTCAAAGAACTATAGGGAGAACTCAAAAACTTTACTAAAAGCCGAAAGATATTCTGCACTGTTCTCAGTTCCCTTGCACAAAAAGTTTGTGATTTAAAACCGGTTCTAGGGCTAGACTTGGTCTTTAAATTACAAAAAGCTTTTGCGGAAGTGGAACTGAGAAGAAGGCTGATTGTTTAAAATAAAATCATAAACCGAACCCCAGTTAAACCAGACCTTAAACCAGACCATCTAAGTTTTTTGACCTTCCTAACCTAAACCCAAACTGCTTGGAAAAACGTTCCGTTCGTTTTCTCTTATGCAAACACTTCGATTTAAAGCCAGTTTTGGAACCACATTTTTTTACGGGTGTATTTTGTTAAAAATATAAGCAAAACCGGTTCAACGATCTAAATATTTTGCGATCAATAAGTCTTACAAACCAGTTCGCAAAACAGACTTTTGAATTCACGACGCCGCCGTATCTTTTGTGGAATTTAAGAGGGTGTAAGTCAGACTGTAAGGTCCGGAACCGTACACCTGAGAACCGGTTCGGATCGGGTTGTTCGGGGTTTGCGAACCATGAACCAAACGCCTTATATTATTGGCTCCACGAACCTGAACACGAGCCGGAACACTTTTTCCAAAAATGAGGTTCGGTTCACCAATTTAAGTAATATTTTCAATACTTTTTCATTTAGAGTTCTTAAGCTCCATCTAAAGTCATTAGAATGGAACGTAGTTGATATATGCATCTCACTGCAGCCAATATATAAAACTTATGTAAAGCTCCAGAGTTCACAATTACTACGAAGTTATTTATGGTTTGCTTGGCTTTCATTCCGAGCAACTATTCTAAAGTTCTTAGCAAAACATTGTTTATTACTATCAAAGAGCCTGGCCAAACATCTTCTATTATGAGCTAATAAAATTGTCTGCAGTGTTTTAGGGGCAAACAAGTGTTTACAAGGCAGCATTTCCCTAAGTTTAACGCCGAAGCATGAATTCATAGTAAAAAAACGAATATGGTGATAGTCAATTTCATGAAATGATTCTCAAAGCACAACATTTCATTTTCCAAAAAATTAAACATAACATAAAATTTCTCAAAAAATTAACCAATTTGAAAAATTTTGAAAATTTTGGAAAGGTCATAAAAACGAAGACTTAAAAATATTGCCTTAACTATTCTAGCATTTCCAATACAGTAGTCATCAGAACGAGCTTTCAAAAACCAAAAATTTTCTAAATGAGTAAATTGATTACCGTATATTGATAATTGCTATAAACTTCTAAACTCAAAAATGTTAAGAACTATTAGTAATGAAAGTTTATATTGTAGGTAATATGGATAGAGTTTTTTGGTTTATTTTTAGCCTAAAAAAAGGGGTGTATGATTTTTTAATGTCTGTGCCACAGAACTTCGAGAGATTTCCGTTTTCTTTTTCCAAAGGGTATTTAAAAGGTGTGTGGTATAAGATTATCTTGTTCCAAAGCTACAAAAATTTACCAGATTTGTTCAGCTCAAAATCAGCGTAGGTTTGTGAAGTCGGTTAGTTGGTCTAGTTGGTCTGTGGCACCTATGAATAGGTTCTCGGTTGGAGGTTTCTGTGTCACCCCCGTATAAGACATTTTCGAAACTGATGTAGGAGAGTATGACTGGTCTCCTTTTTATACACTTGAAAAGTGTATTATAAATTTTGCCCAAAAGACCTTCGGTAACGCATAGTAAATAAGATCAGACAAAAACACGAAGTTATATACGATATTTGTGGGAGAGATAGGGTGTTGTGATCAGTTACCGCGTTTAGGGGCGTGGTTGCCTTGGCCAGTGGGTGTCTTGAGTTCTCCTACAAAGAACAAAATGCAGAGTGTCAATCGAGTCTTCACTATATTTCTGTATTTAGTTGGTAGTCGGTTCTAGGCTTAGCTCTAACTTATACTACTAATCCATCGGGAACGGGTTGTGGCCGTGCTTGCTTGTGTTGCTCTTGATGAGAGGCTGGATGCTAGGAAGATAATAGGGAAATAATGTAAGCTTAGATCCACGTGCCGAAATTTCGCCGGTTTTGCGTGTTCAGATGTTTGGTGCCCTCAAAAGGACCACGAGAAGAGTGGGAGAATCTGGAGCAGGTTAGGTATGTGGACAGATGCCAAGCGCACTCTGAGACCACAAGATGATTAGTTAATTCTGGAGCACGTTAGCTAAGTGGACAGCACGGAGTAAGGTAACTCTGGAACCGGCTACGATAGAGGATAAGGTATGTCCCGGACAGTTGCTAGACGCACTTTGTGACCACGTTAGGATTGTCAGTCCGATGATAAATTTTTTGGGACAGGAAATTACGTGGCCGCCCTTTTTGAGTAAAGAGGAAATCCCTACTGCTGCACTTCCATGATTAGAGGCTTACCTGCACTCTTTGAGTTCCGATCAAGAAGTCCCATCTTAAGGGTGCAAGTCCGTATTTTAAAGCGATCTTTCGCTCTCGCCATGCTGAGCCAATGTCCTAACGTTTGCTCATTTCGCTCGATACTTTCTTGAAAACTATCGATATCTGGAGATTGGCACCTTATTTGAAACAATTGTCCGTTACATGTTTAAGTCTTAACGATGGATTGTTTATAAGTACTAACCTGGAAAATATCTTACTTCGCGCTACCAAATGTTTAGAATAAATAACCGAGATGCAAACCCCTCGGGAACTTGAACTGATTCGGTTCAGTGTTTTACAGATGACCACCAGTTCGGTTCATAGCATTGTCTGTGAAGTTAAGTGCATCACCGTTTTGGTTCGGCTTAGTGGTTCACGTTTAATACATAGTCATGGCAATTCCAGAACTTTCTTGAATTACTAAAATGGTTGACCTTTCACTTCAAATTTCAAGGTTTCATTTTCAGAAAATATCTAAATAACCTCTTTCCTAATTTAAGTCTCTGTTGCGTCCCTTATTAAAAAAACGTCTTAACTCCGGTACTTTATAGAGAATTTCCTCGTTTAAAGCGCATCTATCACGATTTGTAAAAAAACAAACAATATTACGGGCTTCTCCGAGCCTTAAACAAACTTTGACAGGTACAGAGTATATTATAGTCTGGCTTGACCGACTTTCTTTCTTTTCGAAAAATCAAACTCCCTTTTCATTGTCACACCAGGTCAACGACCTGATGCATCACTGTGTCAGCGCTCGTTAACGACAGGTAGTGCATCACTGCGCTAGTCTAGTACTTGAACTTGCACCCATTACCACAGCTAAGATGTATTGAGGGTCGTACCGATCGGTACGTTTTCCCAAAAATTCGTTAGGCAAATACTTCTGTTGGCGAGTGCTCACTACGAAGAGAAGGGAATTCGTATCGGGAATTAAACTCTAGTTGATAAAAAAAACGAAAAGATTAGCATTCTGGTTAGGAACTGAAAAATGGCTTCGAACCGCAATAAAACTTGATTAAACTGAGAAAGTAACTAACATCTTCTAGAAAGAAAACTTTCATAAGTTGTGAATCAAATTTGAACCACTTTAATATGGTACGAAACCATGCCATATAGGCATTAACCTTTAAAATGCCGTCTTAAATTTAAGTCTGAGTTTTCCTGTCTATTGGTTGTTGCTTGGTCAACGATTTTAGCTGCACCGAGTACCTATACTAATGAAAGTATTTCATTTTCACCCCATTTATCTTACTGGCAGAGCGTTCCAATTCACAATTAGCGCCATCTGGGCCAAGGAGCCAGCCGGGGAGCATTAACAAATGGAACATGTTGATGCCGGTGCTGGAATACAACAAACACATAGCCAAAATACCAAATTGCAAAATGAGGTGGACTACTATTAGGGCGTCATCGATGTCGATACTCCAATTGTTGCTACTGCTGCTGAGCTCTGCCCAAGCGCTGGATGTGGCGGGTGGATCTGGTGCAGGTATCGGTGGAGCATCGGGCGCTGGACCACCGGGCCCATTGAATGCCAATCTTACGGAATTGGGTAGTCCCGGTGTGTATAATTTTGGACAATGGTTTAATGCTAATTACATGTATATGGCTTAGGTTAAGTGTTCTACTCCACCTTCCCCTCCCCCATTTCCCCCCTTCTTCCTGTGACGTCGCCATTTTGGCATTTTGTGTGTATTTCCTTGCGCGCATTTCCGGTTTCCGTTTCCGCTGGCCAAACAGCAGCAGTGTGGGTGGTGGTAAAAACTATTAGCCACTTTGCACTAAATAACCACGCCCACTTACCGCTCCACCCACACAACGAAGCAAAACACTAAGCATCAATTAACCCAATTTTCAGAATCCATTTTCACCTGGCAGTGTTTTAGCTCCTCTTGGACTTTGTATTTTTCCAAGCTTCGCTTGAATGTTTTTTCAGTGGTTTCACAGTGTGTGCGTGCCCAGAGCTCCTTTTCCCTACATATATATATATTTTTTACAGCTTTTCCCTCCCAAATGTTCTTGTTCTCATCTCTCTCTTTCGCAGGCTTTGCGCGATTTGTTGTAGTTTGGTTTGGTTCTGGATGGTGGACTTTGGATTCAACGCTGGAAATAATAATTAATCCATTGATTTTCATTTTTCAGCTTACATAATTTATGGCCAATTCTTCTTTTTACTTTTCCAGCATTTAAACAAACAGCAAAACTTTTTTTTCAGCTTTGGCGATCTCATTACAAATTGATGAGCAGCAAAAAACCAAAAAAGAATTTAATAAATTGAATAATAATAATTATTTTGAAAATGCCTTGGTACAGTAACCGGAATCATAAATAATTCATGTTAACACATTACACATTTATATAATCAGAATGGTTGTTGTTGCTTTTATTTAGCCGCCACTATTAATCAAATTATGTGTGCATAGCATAAATATATTAATCGGTATTTGGTTTTTGTATATTTTGTTTTTGTGTTCTCTTCTACATAATCTTTAGTGGGGGTTGACCCGAGTCAAATGCGGGTGAGAGCCAGCTGAGAAGTGAAGTGTCGTCGTCGAGACGCTTGATGGATGTACCACAACCAGCATTTGGTGGAAACAGCTGAACCGAAATGTGCATACAATGTGGTTTTGACTGATGTCGCGGAGTAAGCGCTACAGTGGTGTGCAGTCGCTTTAACGAAGGTTTCAATGCCTGTTGCCTTAGGTAAGTAATGCCATCCTTTGCAAATAAGTAAAGTATTACAAAAAAAATTTCCCTTAACCCTCGCTAAATCAAATGTACAGCCGGTAGAGTTGACGTAGTAGAGTGAGTTTAAGAAAAACTTTCCCGAATTATTGTATCCAACTGGAAACAGGAATTACCCTTGCTTACATTTACACACTTGATCTGTACCTACGATATATGTAAAGCACGATGTTTAAGTTCAAATCACAAGGCAAAAGGCCAACCCGATTCTCTAAAATGCTCTAAATGTGTAGGATGGGCGATTCGTCTAAACGATTTAGGTATCAATTCAAGCTTATCGTTGACTAGGATGGATGGGTAAAATATTATTTAGGCAGATGTCAAACCCTCAAAAACACGAAATACTTTGGGAAATTAATTTTTAAAAAAAAAAAAAAAAATTTTAAAATTACAATAAATCGATGCCAAAGCTCTGAATAACATTTTCCGGTTATCGTTTAAGAGTTAATCGTGGATATAGTTTTCTTGGTTTCAATTCTCCAAAGTTAGTACACGCTATCTCCAATTACGAAACAGCTAAGTCAGTGTATGGACAACACTAAGGCCGATTTATTAATGTCTTGTCTCAAATTTTAATCTCTAGTTTAGTCCCGATAGAATTATCGATATTTTCATCGATAGAAAAAAAGCTAGTTCCAACCATGATACAAGAACTACAAGGTGCGCCCTGTGCAACTTCGATATTCTCAGTCGGCCTTGATTCGATGATTTAATGTTGTTGCCCGGTATTTCCAACTGACTTTGTTGCTTTCGATTTCCTGGCGCAGCACGTTCCTTTTATCGAAGGCTGTAAAAATGTGTATTAGTCCCAGGTTTTCGTCTTGAATGCGAAAGGATATTTCTTGTTGTTATTATTGTATCATGAATGTTGATGAATAAATGCATTTTACACCCACGCAATGGAAATGGTATTGGCACAGATCATAACAATGCAAGAGAGTGTATTGTTTTACTGATGGAAAATTTGATTACCGACTCCGTACTCATATAAGTAGAAACACTTACGTTTTGCTTTGATCCTCATAAGCTGTTCGAAAGTGTTTTTACTTAAACAAGGCTTCAGGTTGACAAAATCATCATGAAAAATGATTCTTGCGATTTAATTTTTCATGACTTGAATTGTTAGCAGAAATCATGCATTGTTGTCAGAGGCCAAACTTTTGGTAGCGCTACGTTTCTATGCAAGTGGCAGCTTAGTTACCGCCACACTCTTCTTGTTCTGAAAAATATATTTGTTTGACTCAACAAGGTCCACAAGCAAATGTTCCTCAGACAGGGAATAGTTTTTTAATCTTTGTCTTTTTGAGCTTTCGCTTTGATTCATCATTAAATTTTTATTTTTGTACCAGAGGTAAACAGAGTATATTAAGTTTGTGCAAAAGTAGTAACAGTGAGAGCAGCCATGTCCGTCTGTCCGTCCGTCTGCCTGTCCGTCTGTCCCTATGAACAAACAGATCTTCAGGATTAATTATCGATCCGCCCAAGGAATGTTAAAGATCGGATGAACGGTTGTCGAGTTAAAGGAAAACAAACAGTTATGGGCAGCACCGGTCGGAACGGTGACTATGTTATAGCGGGCTTGACCGACTTTCTTTCTTTTTAATAATAAATGAGAGCTTAAATAAAGGTCGGCCTTGCCCAATTTTGATATAACCGTTACCCGTTAAGCTCAATAGTCAAACTGCTTCAAAAAAGTATGCAGCGTTTTTTTAACCTTTACAGCTCTGATATTAATTATCGAGATCTTTATCTTAAAATTTGTACTTAGTAGTTATTAACCATTTTTATACCCTGTTCCCATTTAAAATGGGAAAAAGGGATCATGAAGTTGTGCAAAAGTATGTAACTACCTGTTAGGAAGATTTTTCGGGTCTATAAAGTATATACCATATATTCTTGATCTGCATCAACAGTCGAGTCGACTTAGACATGTCCGTCTGTCCATCCGTATGTCCGTTCGACCGTCTGTCCGTATGAGCGCGTCGATAAGAGTAGACTATAAGAGATGGAGCCACAAATTGAGTTTGTTTCAGATATGGAAAATTCCTCCTTCCCCCTTTAAGCGCAAAACTGTCAGAGCCATACTTTTAAGATAGACCTTCCAAACTTTACATATATCAAGTAAGGGCCCAATATTTATCTATTCTGAAAAGATCAATAAGATCGGACAAAAACACCGAAGTTATATACGGTTCAATTTTGCGGGTCGGAGAGACGCGCGTCCGAATGCGTATGTGTGTGTGTATGAGTGAGTGTGTGTGTGTGTATGAAAACACAAGAAGTCAGCTCCCTTACTTGTTTATTGTGGGGGAGGGATCTATGTGCTTTCTTCTGCCTGTTACATACAGTTGCACGACTTTAACATATCCTTTTACTGTAAGAGTAAGAGCTGAATCAGCTCGATAGATTGGAAGGTCTCTGGTTACCCTGTTGCAACGAGAAGAATTAATTGATATCGGATGAAACTGTCGCTAAAAAGCCAAAGGACCTAATCCTAAGGTCATTTCGAGCAACAAATTTTTTCGGGCGATAACCTAACCACTTTTAATGGGCGGTTCAGAATATGGTCGGGTGGAGGACATGTATTTAAAATGGCATATCTCCGCTTAAGAATATCGTAGAATTGCTTGGAATGTTTTAAGCGCTGCAACAGCAAAGAGGTGTGGCCGGGTGTTAATTTTATTCAAAGAAAAACTTTTCATTAGATGTTCCGAACGACCCTTTCACAGCGGTCGCGCACACCAGCCGCTGAGCCACCCGGCTGGAAATAGTTCTTAAAGATAATATCAATGTGAGCCAAATTAAATGAAAAGGAGCTCCACAAAACACAAACATGCGAAATATAAGAGCAGAAAGAACAGACGAACAAATCCACGAGGAAAACGAAAATGCGAGTGTTACTATGTAGCAATTGCGTTCTTCTCAATTACAAGAGGCATGAGCTTTTCGAAATCAACAATAGGAACGATGACAAGCGCGCCGGGGAATTGATCGGCAACGTCAATTCTTTTGATTTTAATTACGGGGACGGGAAGGGGCGTGGAAAATGTGTAAAATAAACTTTATCTGCCTGCAAGTATAAGAAGCTCATGTCCCATACATGACAAACCTCTATCTCTTGCCATTTCTGAGATCGCTTGTTCATACGTACGGATGGCTATATCGACTCGGCCGCTGATGTGATCAAGATTATATATACTTTATGGATATAATTCACCAAAATATTTACTAAAAACAATTTTTATGGCAGAGTATTATCATTTAATCCAAATTACATATATAATTTAGAACAATTTGGTTGAAAAGTTAAAATGGCCTAAACTCTAACAACCAAATGTCAAAAGCTTAAGATACATTTATGTTAAAGTTAATAAAGCAAATAAATTGATTTGAAATGATATCACTAGAAATCACTAGTAATTGGGTAATTAAAAACTTCATTTACACTTTTCAATACTTAAGAAATCGAAATGGTTATTGGTAATTTCAATATATAGCTCTGGTTGCTCGTTAGATTGTTTGAGCGCAATGCCATACATATAAACATATCGTCTCTGGTTTACACCTTACACAAATACTGTCAATTAACAGATATTAGCGTTTGTCTCAGGCTTTATGTACTTCATAATATCTTTTAACTTCAGGAAAAAAAAACACTAAAACTCATTTGAACCTATCTGATCTTTTTCTCTCCTTGCCATATTGTATTAATGTGGCACTTTTTTTTTTGTCCAACTGCCGTCCCCTGTCTATCTTTTATTCTCAGCATCTCCTCATGTGGTGTGTGCGACAGCAGGAAGTTGTCTTAACCTGTCCATAAAGATGGCACTCCTTGAGGCGGCCTACTCGAATGAAACTTGTTTTAATCTCTCTCACTCTCCTCTCCTGGCGTCTCCTTGGCTTCTTTTTCTGCTGTTTGTAGTTTGAGATGCAGCATCTTGCAGATTGACTTGAGTAACAGTGTTGATAAGGAAACCCCTCACAAGCAGCCAGATAAAGTCAATCAATCAGCTAAGCGACAGCCGTTCCAAAAAGTTGACTTAATTATGTGCATTTGAATAGCTAAAAATAGCAACAGTCAACGATTTAAATCAGTTTATGAAAAAAAAAAAAAACCTGACTTCAAATTGGTAACTTAATATGGAACAAAGAAAGACATATTTAGAGTGCTTTTAAGGCTAGTCAAACATAACTTTGAATGGATTTTATTAACGAATTATACTAAATATTTGAACATCTAACAAAAACAATAAGGTGTCAAATTTCAACAATGCACAGTGGGACAGAAATCTCCAAAGTTGAACAAATTTTAAATGAGTTTTATTCTTTCCCATTTTTCTCAAAATCATGACCAAACTTTGTGTTGCCGTCCCAGTGTGCCATATCAAAAGCAGTTTCGTTCATTCATAAAAATCATAAAATTGAAAAAGTGTTGAATTGGCTCTGAAATGGTCTTCTCAATTTGTCCATTTCCCCTCCACCCCAAACCAAAGCACAAACTTGCCAATTCCATACAAGAAAAGTTTCACATAATGGCTTCACCTTTTCTTTAAGTTCGCATAAAAACTTTGTGTTTTGTTTTGGTGTTTTTTTTTTTTTTTACGCCAAACAAATAGTTGGCCATAAGAAGTTGTTCAAATATTTATTTACTTTCTCAAGTTGTGCGCTCATATATATATATATATATATACATGTATACATTCTTTTTATTCTGTTTGTTTGTACAAATCCCAGGACAAAGTTACCTGCCACTTTTTGCACCTGCTTCAAGTGGAGAGCTGCTGCTTCTGCTGCCGTTGGACCAAAACTAATAACAAATCTTTTCATTAGTTGCGTTAGACAAGTTAGTTAAAAAAGTGCACTTTAGGCAAACAAATGCGTGTGCGGCGAAAAAAAAGATGCTAAAACTAATAAACCAAAGTAGAGAGAACTTTTGCTGAGCATAATGAAAACATAACATTTAGTTAGCACACTTGTATTTGTTTAAACTTTCCAACCAGGTTAGACCCGGCAGACACGTACAACTTTTCATTAATAACTCAGAAATGTTTTGGCTTATGAAGCTCTGAACCACCTTTTAACTGACACAACCGAGCGGAGGAGCAAAACAAATCAAAGGAGTTCCGACAAAGTTGATGAAAGAACAATGACTCCACACCACCACCCTGGCCGGGGGGAGCCCAGTCATGACAATGGCAATTAAATTTCACAAACTTTGTCCATAAAAAGCATCCAAACAACAAAAACAACAACAACAACTACTGCGACTACTCCATTCTAGCAAAATGGGTAAAAACTCTCGTAATAAAGGAAAATTATGATGATTTTCTATTTGGCATTGCGCGTTTTACAAAATCATTTCAAAGCATTTGGCGCTCGAAACAAAGAACCATAAAAACCCATCCACCCCACCCTCTCCCCATCGCTGCAAATGGAGAAGAGGAAAGTAAAACCAGAAGTGGAAAAGAAATTAAATGACAGGAAAATAAAAGTATTAAATGATAACAACATTGTTATATCCAAAGAGCGTTAAGTGAAATCATTCACAGCTCGATGCGTAGGGAAATAGTAAACGAAAGATTTCGTCAAGCATTTTGAACCATATTCGAAAATATCCTTGCTGAGTACTTGATAAAATTGGTAGGAAGAAAGCATCATTGAACCTGAATTTCTTAGCTCATTTAAACATATCCTTCTGATTGTTCCTTTTGAAAGCTAATCAGATAATAGATTCTAAATATTCGCTCTTAAATCAATCATAAACAATGCCAAAAGTCTGTCGATCCCGAATTTTCTCAAAACAAGAGGGAAAGATTTGACTTGAGTACTGTTTTCTCAATACTGGAATTGGCATATTTCAAAAACACTGGACAGATTTTAGTTTGTTCTTCGAGCTCGTCTTGTTCCCATATTCGAACACCATCAAAATGGTCCGATATTGATTTAAGAATTTTTCTCTCCCAGATAAAAAGATAAGACCATAGCATGTAAACAACTCTCAACCCATATTTTCGGTCTGCTCTGCTCACGAACGCAACCGAAAAAATAAAAATAAAACGGGCTTGGTCTTCCCTCAACCGATTGTGTGCTGCTCTTGCGCTCGCTGTAAGCGGCTGGTCGGTCTGACATCAACCAATAACAGCCCCATTTCAGTCAAGCGGTCCCAAAGTGTGAGTTGTTTGAAGACCGAGAGACCAAAATGTTATTTCAAAATGGTTGCTGTGAACAAAGTCAAGTGGAGCAGAGCGTAACATTGCGAGAGAGAATGAGAGAGAACACATAGTTTGTCGCATACATACAAACGTGCGTTGATATCGTGCATTTCTATAGCCTAAAAAGCACACACTGATAGCATACATTCAAAAAAGACCTTTTTAGCAAGCGATCTCTGCAAATAGGTTGGCAAAAGACCAAGAGCGAAAAAATCAAAACAAATGTGTTTCTCTCTTCACCCAACCGAATACTATTAGAGAGCGTAGTTAAAGGTTGCTTCCGACCCTCTTTGTCAATGTACCGCACGAAACCGGATTTTTTTAGACAACTGCAATGAGGGGACCGGTCGTTGCGACCTCTGGATAAAACTGACATT
The DNA here is from genome assembly GCA_018904265.1 of Lordiphosa collinella. Classification (NCBI taxonomy): domain Eukaryota; kingdom Metazoa; phylum Arthropoda; class Insecta; order Diptera; family Drosophilidae; genus Lordiphosa; species Lordiphosa collinella. The sequence continues at coordinate 25,263 of JAEIFV010001410.1, forward strand.
CGAACTAAATGCAATCCGAAAAAAGAATTGCTGCCAAAATGCTCCAGATTTAAACTCATTTTGTTCCCATAGCTTTCTACAAGAGCATACAACATACACAACACCATAAAGGAGTTCCATGTTCAGTAGACTTTACATATCAACAGCAAATCAGGAGCTGCCTTCTCATGTCACTATTGCTATAACAGGTAGGAAATCCCAAGGGAGCTTAAGAGCAAAAACTGACAACAACAGACGAGTTCTAAGAAAGTGGCAAATCAGGCATACTTTAATCAGGCAACCCTATGAATTGACAAGTGACAGGCTCTGCTGAGCGCTGAGGACAATAATATGCAGTTCTATTTCACTTGATCGCTCAGCTGAGTAGGTCAGATGGGTACTCAGACGCCTGTTGACGCAAACAGCAACTCAGACGAAAACTCAACTGAGAGATCTGGTAGTGTACAAAGATCTTAAGTTGACAGAGCCTATTTGGCTTCACTGTATAAATTAAAGAGATTTTTGTTACTCTTTAACCTTTGCTTAGTTGTGAACTCGCTTTCGGTTATGTTTTGCTTCTTCGCATTTCACATTAATATTGACGCAGAACTATTTGGTTTTCAAGTAGGATCCTTATTTGAAATGAGAATTTTGGGATTGAAATACGAATTTTAGCATTGTTCCAAGCATTTCGTCTCGATTTAAATTATTTTTCTTTAAACTATGAGTTTCCATATATTGATTTTTAGCTACTCGTTTCACAAAGTTCATGATGGCTGTGTGGTTAGGATTGCCGCCTTACATTTTTGATTTGCCAGTTCGAATCCCAATGGAGGGTAATTTTACTTTTTTTTCAATTTCGACTCAACGGCTCAGCGAACGGGCGTTCAATAATTTGAGAATGTTCTCTACTACAAAGTTACAGTGCCGCACAATTTTGCCACAGCTAAATCAATTGCTCCAAAGACGAAGACAATAGCCGAATTCAGAGAGTTGTAATGTAATATCGAAACTCCACAGAAAATCCACATAAAATTTGGTTTGACTTTCACTTATATGGCCGTTATTCATCTTATTGAGTTTTATTAGTCTTTGGAACAAGGTATACTTAACAAGGTAGCCGCACTTGCTCTCTCACCGCCTCTAATATAAATTTCAAAATGAGCGAGAGCGAGAAAGTGATGAATTTTTGCTCTCGCTTGAGTCAAAGCTAAGAAATTTGTACGTTTTTGCAATACTAAGTCAAGCATAGTTAAGGGGGGATTCTTCATGTCGAGGCTCTTTTTGTGGACCTTTTTTAAAAAAAATCTTATGTCAAATCGCAAAGAGTTTTTCAAATTCTGCTTTTTTTTTTTTGATGTGTTATAAACAAATTAAAGTAAAGTCTTGCCTACACAGCAGTGTGGAGTCATGGCAAAAACACGTAAAGTCTCAAACAAAATTAAGAGGCAGAACACAAAACGACTGTTGTACACACGACTGTTGTACACAAACTGACACTCAAGCGGCGAGCAAAGAGGGAGAGAAAGCGTGTGCGGCTTCCGTGTTAAGTATACCTTGCTTTGGCAGCACCCTGTCAACTGTCAGTCGAACAGCCGTCTTTCCATGCCAGCAATGCCATAACTGCTTGGGAATTCTAAGGCAACATGAATGTACAAATCGATGACGCTGTCTGCTTGGTAGTTTCCCCACACACTCCTCTCCCATAAAAACAAAACTGTGAGAGCGGTCTCAAAGCTATTCTCTCAAATGTGCTTGCTCTCCTCTCCCAGTTTTTTTACCTCACTCCCCTCGCTTAAAACATTAAACTGAAAACGAATTTGGCTGGGCTTAAAGAGCGAAATTCAAGAACGAATTATATTTTTTTCAAGAGTGTTCGTACTTAAATTATTTTTTCTGCTTTTTTCTGGGCTGATAGTTATAGACGTCGAAAATTTGTTTAGGTCAAAATATCTACATAAGGGTATAATTCGGCGTAGATAGTTAAAGAAAATACTTTTTCCCAAGAGGAGTTGAGCCACTGTGTCGTTGGTTGATCTAGTTAGGATTTCCCCATAAGAGTTAATGGGGGACTACGACGACTGCAGATCAACAACTGCTTGAAAACGACTGAAAATAGAATAAGTGTAAAAATGGACTCCAAATGAAAGAAGGTTTCTTCATAAGATAAGTGAAATTGACTGATCGAGCAAGACTAATAGCAATGTCTTATGAATACGGTAGGTGTTGTAGGACATACTAGGTATCTTTGAAGGTTTTTGGAACATTAGGCCGAACGTTGTCATGTCTTTGGGCATATGGAAATCAAATGCGTCACTTGTAGTTAGAATCATTCTCCGTCAATGGTTTCGTTTTGTTGGAGTATCCCATTACCTTCTGGAACCTGGAACCACAAAACACAAACCTTACCAGTTGCTATGACTCTTAACTCTTCCGTACAAAATTCAGCTGTGAATGATTTTCAGTTGTACTGTCAAACCCACAATTTCAATTTCAGTTCCCGCAAGCGTCCCTTTTTTTCCCCACCACTTCACCCCCTTCCGAGTGCTCATTATTTGCTTTGTAATGGCTGTTTATTAACAATAATGCATAAAACAAAACAAAATACAAGAAAGGAGCAAAGCAAAGGCAAACGGCAAAGGGAAGTGCCGCCAACTGAAATATGAAAGCGCAAATAATGTTTAAACAATTTGTTGTCGTTTCGTTTCATTAAATGTCTATTCTTGGCCAGGGGAGTGGGCGGTGCGAGGCTGTCGTTATAATTTGCAAAACTCTCCAGCAGCAGCAGCAGAAAAAAATTAGCAATAAAATGAAAAGCAAAGTGAAATGGCCGGAGGAGGCAACAACACTTGTTGCTGCATTGGATGCCTCGTTGCTTGTGATTTCCTGTGAGAGAAGGAGGAGGAGGAGGAGGAGGTGGCGGTGGCGACTGGCGCTTCCTGGCGACTATGCACTGTCCGTACGCGAAATTATTATTGCCTTTGCCTTCCTTCTTCTTTTTTTTTTTTTTTTTTGCTGTTTTGTTTGTTGCGCTGTAAAAATTATTATTTTTATGCTGCCTGGCTGGCTAGTCAAGTCGACTCTGTTGCCGTCTTCATGCCACTTGAATGACTCATTAAAAGTGATTTCATTTTAAAACATTTTTCTCGCTGCGGTTGCTGCTGCTGCTGGCGGCATCTCCGGGGCTTAGCTTCTTCTTATCAAACGGCTGAGCTCCTCCAGTCGCTCTGTTTCCTTATCCCCGGCTGTCATTTAATTTACTTGGAGTTTACTTTTTAATTCGCTTAGCTACTTTGGATGTGCCTTTCATTTCGTTGCAGGGCCTTAAATCCTTGACAGTAGACAAGCAGTGGAGCCGGGCGAGGAGAAGAAAGGACATTTGCCCAGCGATAAGCGCTGTGAGTCACTCAGAGTATCTGCTGCAAGTTACTTTACGTAATAGGATACAAAATTGCAACTGGAACATCAACAACATCCACTTGGACAACGCTTGTTTGCCTTTTGTCAGCTTTTTTACCTAATTCCCTAGATTAGCTGCATTATGCGCCACACCGGGCGCATAATCACAACATGGCAGCATAGGCCTACTGGGGAAGCCCGGCCATGTTGTCGTCGTCAACGTTATAGTTGCTGCTGCTGCTGGTGCTGGTGCTGGTGCTAGTGCTGCATGTGTGAGTGGGCACTTGAGCAGCAGCAAGCGGCAATAGCGTCGAAATGGGCTAACGCATACCATGATGCAATACCTCTTTGGGTGATGCGGAAAGTTGCATCCACACTCTGGCGTACAATGGGATAAAAAGTCTGTTCGGACAGCCGAAACTATTCTGCGTCTCCGACTGACTTTCTATCCCATGGTACTCCACTTCACCTCCACTTCATTCCCTTTCATTACAGTTGCAGTTGCTAGTGTGGGATTACATGGGGTGGTGGTAGCACCACCATCTGTGTGTGGGCGTTGCTGCTGGGCAATAAATTTCTATTTAGCTTTGGACACCAAAGTAACGGCTTCTGCATTGGACCGCTCGACCCGCTTCGAGCACTAAACTCAATGAAGCGGCACGTGGAAATGGTTATAATTGCATCCGCGCTCTCCACCTCAAGCCTTGAGCTGCGGCTGACGTGCTGGCACGGGCGGGCTGGCATATCCAGGCAATAATTTTGACGCTTGATTGATCAAAGCAGCAGCCGTCGTCATCATCATCATCATCGTCGTCGTTTTATTTTTATTGGTGAGTTCCAGCAAACTTACAAAGTTACAGCTCTTTTACACGCTCAAACGTTCCCATTTTTTTTATGTATCTGCAAGATACATACCAGCTGACTGCAATAAATCAAATTGCAAATCGCCTGTGAGCAAAGTTAAATTGCAGCCGGAAGCTTCTGGGAATTAACTATCATAGTTTATCAATAGCTCTAAATAAACTTTTTCCTTAAATTCGATTTTTTCCAGGAAGGAAGCCAAAGCCAATGCTCAATGGAGTGCTATCTTCTCAACTATTTTAAATATATCAATTTTATTTTGTAATTTAACCATAACGCGCTTATCCAAATATATGTAAATTCCTCTGCCTAAGTTCAGAAAATAAAACGTATGCAAAATACCCTGTACCCTTGAATTTTTGTGTATTCATTCAGTTGCGAGGGAAGATATGCTAAAGAGCAACCAAAATTGTTACGATCATAACTTTGGTGTTTATTTTCTGATCCTCTTGGAAATTTCAGTAAAGATAGATCAAGTCCCCAAGCTCTTAGGGTCCAGAAAGAGAAATGAGCTAAAGTGAATGCAGGGTACATTAAAAAAGTAAGAAGAGATTGACGACAACATACCCTGCAGATGAAAAAGCATAACACTGTTTTTCGGAACAAAGATAAATGTATGTTAGGAAAATGCAAACTAATTAGCAGGACCCAGAAATCTGCCTTTGTTTTTACACTTGTCCAACAGCAATCTCTCCATGCCGTCGATGCTATAACTGTTTGGGAATTCCAAAGCAGCATGCGCCGAAACAATTCAATTTTTGCCACCAATTTACAGCCACTTGATCAAGGTATCCTTATATTAGTGAAGTGATAAACATCTGTGTTGCACTCAGTGTTGCCATTTGAGCTATTCAGTTGATAGATCTAGCAATTTTAAAAGTAGGAATTCTTAAATTTTATTGAAAATGCTATTAGCTATAAATCAGAAATTTTTGAATTATGTTTAGCTATTTCGATATTTTTGACACGAAGTGCAAAATAATGCCAATTAAATTGGTTTAAAACGTGAACATTCTTTGCTGTTGAACTTTCCCTAGGTAAAAAGTCTCAGAAGTGAATTTCGGAGTGATCACTACCAATGAAATTCAGTACTACCATTTATTTTAGCACCAACTTTTCTAAAATTAGCGCTAATTTCAGTACTGATTCACTAATGATCCCACCTGAAAAGTTCTATCCACAGTAGTGATAACCGAATGAAAACATTTAACGTGTATTCAGTCTTAATATTCTTTCGAAGAAATGGACTACTTTGAATTGTGGGAAAAATATTTGAATTCAATTATAATCGGCCATGTACTAGTGTTGTGAAAACATCGATAGTGGGCAACATCGATAGTGGAAACCACAATAGTATCGATAGTACTATCAAAAAATTCCTTTAGTTAATTAACAAATAATTTAAAACAGCCAAAACAAATATTTGTATTTCCAATATTTTTCAAGGAATTGTAAAAAAGAAATTTTACCCTTTATAGGGAACTTATAGGAACTTAAGAAATTAAAGAAATTAAGTATCGATAGTGCTATCGATGGTTTTCACAACACTACACTGTACCCAATTTCGAGTCGGGTGTGAGAAGCTGTGTAATGGAAAAAGATGGTGTAAAATGTGGTCATCAAATTAAGGTAAGTTTTCATATTTACCAATGTACATATGTACATTTGGAAAGTATGTGTGTACAATGTACACTGTTCATATGTATGTATGTAATCGAAGGTTCCAGTGGAAATTAACTTTTTATTTTTTTTTTGGGGTGATCATAGTACTAATTTGACAAAGCACATCAGGCGTTCTTACGCGCAAGGCTATACATATCATCTGCCAGACCCATTATTACCAAGCTACGCACACCATCAATCAGCTATCTTATGGCTGACAAGTAATTTAAAAATCCTCCAATTGATTGCCCCACGCGCTGGAGCTCAACCTGCAAGATGCTAAAACATTTGCTGGCAGAAGACGTCATTAACATTTACTCCAATTTTGTGGCCGCAGATATCGTCTTTTTCTGCCCTGTTCCCATTGAAAATGGGGAAAAGGGGGAGAGTAGTATGTAACAGGAGAAGGAGCCGCCCTAAAGAATATTTGCCTCCCCGCCCCCCCCCCTTAAGCGCAAAACGCAGAGCATAGAAGACCTTAAGTAGCCCTATCTTCTATTCTAAAAGATCACAAGATCGGACAATAAACACCGAGTTATATACGAATCAATTGTTGGGAGGGGGCGCATGTCAGTTTCCCGGTGGGATATTAGGGTGTATTAGTGAGTGTGTGTAGAAAGAAAAACACGACGGAGCGGGCCCGCCGCCCCGTTTTTTGATGGAAAAGTGTGAGCCTCTGTTCGCGAAATTGTAAGCATATTAGTACCAACTGAGGTGGCCACAACTAAATTTCAGCTAACGAAATCACTCGTTCAGTGAATAGAAAAGCGAGAGAAATCCTTATTCACAACGCATTCAACAAATATTTATGCTCAAATTTCGTCGGTTGCTGATCAATAACCTCTTAATGATTATCTGAAAGCGCCGACGAAGTTTATGCATATGTGATGTTACAAGAAAAGAAATTTGCTGATAAAATCACATCAGTTTTGTCAACAAAAAAGCTGCTGGATTCCATAAACATTTTTTTTGAACATAAACGTATTCGAATCCATGAAAACATTCTAAAATGGTGGTCAGGATCCTCCACAAAGTTCCCAAAATTGTATGAGATTTCAAAAGTTTTTTCTGGTGCGTTCATACGGCCAGGCACAAATCAAATTGGAGACTTGGGGATGTCGCAAAACCTTGCTTGTACTTTTCGTTAAAGGTCATTTAAAAAGTTGATTATTGTATTACGAGGGCGGTTTGTTAATCCTGCGATTATACCAACTTTTATACCAGCATCATGCATGATTTTAAATCATGGGAGAGTTCTTACCCACGGCGCATTCCGAGCTAAAATATGAGTTTGTCGCTTCAAATAACCTAGATTGTTATATTTCTTGACAAAGTAATAGGGATGGATGCTGACGCTGTTGGCCTTAAGGGGGAACACACTTTGCGATGAGCAAAAGTAGATGGTTTTTAAAAAAAATTCCAGAAAAAAAGTATAAGAGATTTTTTTTTATTTTTTTTTTTTTTTATTAAATAGTTAATGAATGAAAAGGAAAAATACAAAAAAATTTTTTTGTCAATATGAAGGCCGTTCAGAAAGTTATCGGCCTCCGAAAAATGATGAATAAAAAAAGGTGCCCACATGGTGACCATGGTTGCAGCACTTGGGATGATCTGAGAAAAAAAAAAGAAAAATGCGGTTATGTTTAGAACTAATGTGGCTATCGTTCGGCCCTCCGAAAAAAAATTGAAAATTTTTTTTGACAAAATGGCGGACATTTGAAAACAAAAAATTTTTTTTGGCCTTTTTTTGTAGTGTAGTGTAAAAAAAGTACACTTAAAATATAGGTATCCAAAAGTTGGAGGGCCGAACGATAGCGACGACAATTCTGCGTCGTATAAGCCCTTCCGGGGCAAAATGGCGGTCCACTGGTTTCCTCTGAATCGTGGCCACCAGTTTGAAAAACGTGGTTTCGAGATAAATGCGTTTGAAGTTTGCAGTTGCTAGGCAAATCGGGTCACTTTGGGTCATTAAAACGACTATATCTTCTAAACTATTTCGAATTTTTGAAAATCCTTTTAGGGGCATGTTTTTGAATATCCAAGCTACAAAAATATGCAAAAAAAAAAGTCGAAAATTTTTTTTCCGCAAAGTGTTTTCTCCCCTTAAAAGAAAATTGCATAAATATCAATTTTCAATGAGAAGCATGTCTAGTTAGCGGTTCGTACCATAGGTACCATCGATGAAGAAGGAGAGAATGAAAGAGTATACTCAAAACTTAAGAACTGTTATTGGTTCATAAGAAGTACGAAAAAAAGGAAATTTCTGTCTAGAAAGGATGGCTACGTCTCTGTAGTGGTAGTTCTATCCCAAATAAAGGTTCGCACATCGGTAGATAGAACATATTTGAAATGCCTTAAAATATGATCGTAAATTCATTCCACTGAATCCCCTTTTCTCTAGCCTTAAAGTATTTTGTAACCTTTTTCGAACTGCTTTATCTATTCTTAAAAGTACCTCAAAATTAATCACCCTGTATAGTAGTACGTTTCCATATATTCATTGAACTTTAGTTTACTTTCTATTTCTTTGTTTTTTGAATATCTATTTTCCATTTTCCCTCCCTTACTTTTTCAAACATTTTCATTCATTCAGGTCTGTTGTGTTGTGTTCTGTTCGGTGTACTGCATAATTGTTTTATTAGCAAAATCCGTAGCAAAACTCAACTCACCCAGTGACCTGCCCCTCTCTCTCCGACCCGCCCGGAGTTCCTGTTTTGTATCTTGCAGATACGTGCACTTTGTTTGTAGTTTCTCTTGCCCAGTGGCATTGTTTGCCAAAACTTCAACTGAAACTGGGCTTGTGGGCTGTGGGTGACCGAAGCGTGCATAGATGTCCCCACAAAAAGATTGTGCCAAATATCTTTTGAATTCTGGTCGATTGGTAAGTTGTTGTGTTGTTGCCAGTGCTGATGCACTTGCACCTAGTGGAAATCATAATTGTTCACCAGAATTTTTTGATGGGCTTTTGTTGGAATTTTGTGTAAAGGATCCCGCAGGGGATTATAGGATGATTGGAGCACAGCTCTAGTGTGGCAAATTGAAATGGGAGTTGGTTTTACAAGCAACATACATCAGCTATGATTTGATTTTGGCACTGAAGTGAGCCATCAAATTTATAGTTAGTTTTTAAACTCTTTCCATGCCAATGTCACGTTTCCATCTCTAGGCCACTCAATTAGATACAACGTGTAAGTAGTAGGAAGGCCTTGCCGTTGTCATTGTTGCATTTGTGTATCCAGTATCTGCTCTGCCCGGCGGCCTGTAACTGTAACTAGGCGAAAACTGGGTGCATGCATGCCATGAAACTATGCCAAACAATGGCGCCTCCTCAATGCCAGACCACAAATGCAGCAGAGCCAGAACAGAGGTTCGCCCTCGAGCTTCGCGTAGTTTTGCCTAAAGCTTGGAACTGTGAACACCAAATGCAGGCTTGTAGCTGGCAGCTTTTGCCTGGCATAAGTTACACATTTTGGACACCACACCAGGCAGGGACGGGCTAAGACAATGGTCGAAACAGCAGCGGCGAAACAGAAAAATTCGTTGTAATGAAACTTGCTTTTTGGATACCCGTCCCCGTTGCATGTATCTTTTAGATAATCTTCATTTCTCGTTTGCGGCTAATGGCCTGGCCACACACACACACACACAGACAGAAACACACTAGGCACTCGGACTCGCACTCAAGGATATCGCCTGTCTGCCTGCCAGAGTCATGCTTTATGGCCAGACTTGTACACTATCTGGGTTTCTTTTTTGGGTTGCTTCTCCGGTCTTCTCCTTTTTTTTTAAATGGGACACGTTGCGGTTGGTGTGTTGATGAGTGCGCTGACTAAGTGAGCCAAGTCAGGGCAGACGGCCAGCATCATCCTGGCCTGCATTGCCTTTTTGCGGTTATTTCACACACACACACACACACACACACTCTTATGCATATTTAGAGATACTCAAAATGAGATACAAAGATACATTTGGACTTCCTACCCATTTTAGCTGTTTTGTTTGATGGGCGGCACACACGACGCGACGACGAGGCTGAGGATGAAGATTTCCTGGGCTGGGCTCGAGCCCCGAATGTGTGCCAGCAGGCCGGCCGAGATTTTTTCGCCTCTCGTTCCTTTTTCATTTTTTCGTTGGCAAAATGTGCATTGAAATTTGAGATATTTGCCTTGATATTAATACAAAAGGCCGGGCCTAGGGAGCGGCCTCTTACAGTTACTTAAACGCATCTTCGTTCGTCGCGTGGGCGTCTTTTCAAGATTGGTTTTTTTTTTTTTTTTTTTGGTGCTTTGGCATGCCAAGATGTTGGCGACGAGTTGAGCGATAGCAACGACTGTAAGGGAATGGAATGTGGTTAAAAGCGGCTTCATAATTCTCAAGCCAAGAATTAGCTATGCCAAGACAATGAAAAATGTTGACGTTGTCTTAGGATCCAAGGGAATGGAAAGAGGGAGAAATAAGAGCCCAGATTAACCCAGTTTAATTTGTATTTACATAATTTGAGAATCGAGTGCAACGAATTATCATGATTGTTTATGTTTAAATTTTCTCCACAATTTTTGTTGAACAAAAATTCGCAGATAAAAATACTAACAAAATCAAAATCGAAAAATGATTGGAATGCTGTAATTAATATGCAATTATTGCTGGAATCCATGCAGTTCAATCAAGTACGCTTCAAATTAATGGCATCATGTTTATCATAATATAAATACCCAGTACCAAAGGTACGAGGGCCGTTCCAGAAATGGCCGACCTAGCACAGTGGAAAGTGTTCACAAAAAATGTTAAAAGGGGGTACCGACAAAAAAGGTTAAAAAGTGGGTAACCTTGCACAGTTTTTTTTTGGTCGATTTTAATAGAGAACGATTGTTATTGATTTGCAAACATGGACAAAATTGGTCATCGTTATGTGATACAGTACTTTCATATAAAAGGTCTTAGTCCAACCAATATTAAAAAGGAGCTGGATTCTACCTTACGTAATTCTGCTCCCTCGTTTACAATAATAAAATATTGGGTGGCTAAGTTTATGCGAGGTCGTTTGAGCTGCGAAGATGAACATCGTAGTGAGAGTCCAAATGAGGTGACCACTTCAGAAATGGTGGCCAAAATTAAAAAATGTGTATTGAGTGACCGGCGATTGAAAGTTCGTGACTTAGCTGAATGTGTAGGCATTTCAAAAAGTGCTGTACATCGCATATTGACCGAAAAATTGGACATGAAAAAGTTATGCGCAAAATGGGTGCCGCGTTTGCTGTTCCATCATGACAATGCGCCGGTTCACACCTCTGCCGTTGCAAAATAAAGGAAAGTTAACTTCGACTTCGGCTCGATTTTGTATACCCTTGCAGTTTGCTTTTCTAAATAAGACTACTTTTCGGACCTTTCTTTTCTATGGGAGCTATACTATATTGATGTCCGATTTCACCAATTTTAGTGCAGTCATGGAAAGCATAAACAAACTGTTAATTACGAAATTTGGAAACGATGCCCATTAAAACAAAAAAGTTTTTCTCACTAGAACTTCTTTTTCGACCGATCATTCATACTGCAGCTATATGTTATAGTCATCCGACTTTGATCAAACTTTGTAGAATCGTGTGGAAGCATATAAAACTGATACATGCCAATTTTGAGTACATTTCCGTTGAAAACAAAAAAGTCTTTCTAACTAAGACTACTTTTCAGACTCTACTTTTCTATGACAGCTATACTATATAGATGTCCGATTTCGACCAAATTTGGTAAAATCAAGGAAAAGCAAAGTAAACTAAGAAATACGAAGTTTGGAGACGTTTCAATTGAAATTAAAAAAGCTTTTCTCACTAAAACTAGTTTTTCGACCGATCGTTCCTATGGGAGCTATATGCTATAGTCATCCGATACGGCCGGTTCCGACAAATGTGCAGCGTATATATACCAAAAGACTTCGTGAAAAGATTGGGAAGATAGCTTTCAAACTGACGGAGAACAGACGGACAGGGCTAAATCAACTCAGCTCGTCTTGCTGATCAAGAGTATATATACTTTATATGGTCGGAAATGCTTCCTTCAATGCGTTACAAACATCCGTACAATTTTATAATACCCTCTGCAAGGATATAAAAACACATCAAATAAAGTATGAAACTAAAAAGTATGAAAAAATTTGACATTTCCGTATAAACGCGTCGATCTAAGAGACTATGAGAGATAGAGCCACAAATTTTTGCATGTTGGTAGGTGTATAAGTTTGTTTCAGAATTTAGAGCCACAATTTTTAAGTTAGATCGCGACTTATAAATATATATACTTACTAGCATAGTACCCGACGCGCTTTGTTACGCCACTGTCAGTCTATCCTGGATCAAAAAAGCTATAAAAAATCATCATATAAAACCGATAGAGCTTTTCTTTTTCGACCGGGTTTGGGTAACATTACCGTTATCGTCATCGTTATCGTAACCGTTATCGGTATCGATTTCGTTATAGTTATTTTTATTGTCCAAATTTCAGCACTCTTTTCAAGGGAACAGGGTATTTCGGAGTCGGGGCACTCGACTGCAGCGCCTTTACTTGTTTGATACTTAATTGTTATAAATACAATATAAATATAAATAAAATAACTAAGCAAAATATGCATGCACATTAGAGTGGACCTCCTGAGTATGAAATTCTTGAGGTCATTGACTCACCCTTATATCTGTTGCTGGAGCATTGAAGCTCAGAAGTTTTTTTTGATTCAATCATTGACTTGATTTAATAATTGTTTAAATTTCAGAAATCTAAGTAAAATACCTATGAATTTCAAAAGATGACAACAATTGAAATGTTCTAAAGATTTTGAATAAATCACAATGATTTTTGAGTGACCATTATTTGATTATTGGTCTTTTTATATATAGATACAATGCGGTTTTCTCCCACCTCATTACAATATTTGTCTAACGTGGGTATGTTATTGCTAACGGATGTGACCCTTTTTAATGGTGGATTGGATTAGATTATTTATGAGAGTACAGATACCCGATCTAACGTGAGCGGCGAACTTTCCTCATAGGGGTGGTAGGGTCCGTCAAAAAAAAACTCCTCCAATGAAAACTCCGTCAGCAATTTTTCGTATATGGACCGATTCTGATGACAACCCACGACAACGTTTAAGGACCACGATTTAAGGGTAAGTGGAGTGTTGGCCTCCTTAACAGGAAAGGTTTTGAGACATATATTTATGGTATGTTACCGCACCTCAGGAAATACGATAAATTGGAAATAAGTGCAAGTTAAGATCATTAACTAATGCACCCTGGGAGATCTATTACAGCGGACTTGCTTCCAAGCACTAGTTTATGTGCGGTTTTACATAGTCAGCGGAAGAATGTATCGCTCGGGTCATCGGATACACACCACTTAATAAGTGACTAGCCGTACTTAAACTTAAGGTTGGACAGTGTAATATTAATCGCTCCACTAGAAGACACGGACACCTTGACAAAAGAAGAATTCTATGAGCCTACTAGGAGCTTAGCCACAAGAGGTCAGTCCATAGACTGGTCATGGAGCACCACTTCCTCAAAGTGAAAATAAAAAGCAAAATTAAAATAGGTTTTAACCATTATTGCAACATTAACTGGGGATTGAGAGGCACAAATTACAAGATTTGAGAATCCAGATAACGTCTCAGCCACAATGGTCAGTGGCGCACAACAGATCAAGAACTGGCGATTTTTCCATTTAAAGTAGGTAATCGATGAAAACATATACTCTTATACAGACATCCGGGGTCTCTATATTGGTTATTTCGTGTACTCTTTAACAAGGCTTAAAAGAGCCATGGAATCAATCTCACCCGCCAAAGAGCTTGTGGACAAAAATGACGCATGACAAATTCCCGGATTTATCTATCAAACGTAGTCTTTGCTCTTGTAATCCTTGTTCCCATTTAATCACAAGGCAAAAATCTGAAACTGCTTCTGAACCGATTCAATTTATCTTTATTTCATTTCCAGTTTGGGCGACCACGAGTGTAGATTTTGGTATAGGATCATTAAATTCTTTGACCATCTCTTGATAAATCCAAGTACACTTTTAGCCTTTTGCACATCACTGAAATGTGGCTGTTAAAACTAAAATTGGGTTCAAACAGTATACCCAAATCGTCGACTTTATAAATACGGTTTAACGAATCCCTATTAATGGCGTATTCGTATAGATACGGCTTGGTTCTATGAAAAGTCATAATATTACACTTGGTAATTTAAGGAGGCGATTCAGTAGGCACCAGGCACTCAAGAAGTTAGATCACTTTTAATGAAGTGAAGAAGCTGGATCGTTGAATGGGCACATAGCTTAGTCGTCAGCGTACTAAGGGCGTTAAACAAACACTTGAGAATATCATTGATGAACAGGTTAAAAACAAGGGACCAAGATGACTGCCCTGTGGGACACAGTTTCGGATACAGCAGACTGAAAACGCACCCTCTGGACCGATTGGTAGGTAAGATCTACCCAGCCTAGTTTATGTAGAAGTAAGTTATGATTAACGGAATCAAAGGCTTTGCTGAAATCGGTATAGATGACATCTGTTTGTTTTCGATTAAGAAATTCCTGATGTACTATTGATGATAATTCAAGTAGATTAGTGGAAACAGAACGCCGACGAATAAAACCGTGCTGGGATGGACAAAGAATGGGTTGGCAAAAGTGCTCAAAAAGTTTAGGTATGGCAAAAAGTTACCAGATTCCTCTATAATTTGCTATGTCTGACCTGGACCCCTTTATATGAAGCGGAATAATAAAAGATTTATTCCACAATAGGGGAAAGTCACCTTGCTCTAGGGATAGGTTAAACAGCTTTAGAAGGGGGGCAGAGGGAATCAGCACAATATTTGAGTACACTACTGGGGACATTGTCCGGTCCAGGTGAGAATGATGGCTTAAGTGCCTTTAAATATGATAATATTCACTATGATCAATTATTGGGGGTAGATGCATTTAGAGCGATTAATATGGTGAGTATAACTTGGAAAAACTTGGAATCATATTTTGTATCTGGTGGAGCATAGCATATTTGGAAAAAAGAGGCAAATAGGCTGGCTATATCACCATCATTGTCAGCATTTGCATTTTAAAATGCATTAAAGGGGGTTTGTTTGGAGTTTCGTTTAGAGCGGTCAAAATCGTAGAATTTTTTAGGGTCGCTTTGGATGTCTTGCTTGCATCTATGAATATAAATATGATGAAATATTTGCTGCTAATCTTCGTATAAAGCGCAAGTTTTTCGTGAATTTGATTTTTAGGAAATTTTTCATATGGTTTTTGCAATGTGTCAGCCAATGTTTTAACCCCAGGATAATGGCATATAAATTTTTTGGTCAAATGGGCCGAAAGCACTGTCTTTGCCTTCTTGGGATTCGATTTCGATTGACAGTTTCATTAACACCGACGAGTAAAAAGTAATCCTGGTTTCATCATGATAGCCGTATAAGCTTAAATTCTATAGTTAGCAATTACAGCACCCATCGCGCATATACTGTTTTTTGGGCCCAGCTTGTCGTGGTTAAATGTTTATAGCGATGTTGTGGATTTTTTCGAACACACCTTTTGGCCATAGAAGGAAATGGCTCCTTTTGAACAGAATCCAAATTGAACTCCCAATAGTTAAAAGAAAAGCCGATAAATAAGTTTGAAATTTAGTAACATATCTTTTAATCTTTTGACAATATACGGACGTAAATGCTTACATCTCTCAGCAAAATTCCCTCTTTTTATTAATTCCAACCTAAAAGCTTTTTTAACCCACCTTTGATTATAGCAATTATTTCATTAGTTTATTCAAAAATCCAGACAAGTACCAATAAGCTCTTCATTGATCATCTATCAAATGCAGACACTTTTCTGTCACATTCAATTGCAATTCAGTTTTCTGTCATGCATTAAAAATGCATTTAATTAATATTAAAATGTGCAACTGCCACAAATTAAATAAACAATTTTTAATTGAGCCTGGCAAAATGTTTAAGCAAACATCACAGAAGCACAAAATTGCTGCCATACACCTGGCCGGGCTTAAGTGTGCACACTCGTATACATATGTACACTGTGTGTACACTGTACGTACATACAAATAAATATTGGCCTGCTTTTTATTCTGTGTCAATAAACCAATTACAACAACAGGAACAACGGTAATAACGGCCTGTGACACATGGCAAAAACACAAAAAAGACGAAAAAAACCGAAAAAGAAATGCAATTAAAAAATATGTTTTTTTATTGGGGCTCCACCTTTCACCCACCTGCAGTGACATTAATTTGAGTTAGCATACACACACACACACACACACACACCATACACACGCGAAACAATTGCAAAATTCCACGTTATTCTTGTGTA
Organism: Lordiphosa collinella; assembly: GCA_018904265.1. Classification (NCBI taxonomy): domain Eukaryota; kingdom Metazoa; phylum Arthropoda; class Insecta; order Diptera; family Drosophilidae; genus Lordiphosa; species Lordiphosa collinella. Next base: position 41,535 of record JAEIFV010001410.1, read on the forward strand.
ATTTGAGACATGCATAAGTTTCATCATCAGAAGTCACGGGGGGGCCTGTGTCATTGTCTCAACCGAAGCAACGTTGGCGCCTTTTAAATCAAAATAAATTTGAAAGTTGAAATTAAATTGATGGCTCAGCATAGTAGCTTGACTTGGGGTACCAAAGATATTGCCTTACCCCAAATATACAAAAAAAAAGGGTTATGGAACATTTATTTTTGCAAGCATATGCAGCAGGAAATTGAAAAGGGGGAGATAAACATAAGCAAATTAGGAACAAAAACTGCCTGAAGGAAATGAAGATTAAGTTTTAGTTTTAAGGGTTGTTGGAATATTAGCTACGCACTGTGGGTGAAAAGACCAATCTAGCGGAACGAATAACAAATTTGATATCAAATAACCCACATCGACAACTTGCTGTTTGGGCCACTGAACTGCGCAGAGAAAAATATGGTAATTGTGCGCTTCAATATAATCTATGCCTCTAAAAGTGTTAGATATCTAAATAAAAGGTATTACAAGACTCAAATGAAAAATATATTTAAACAGGATGCTACATCAGGAGCAAAAATAATATATTATTACCTACAATGTCCTGCTGGAATGTGAACCCGAATTGGACCTTCTCTTTTTTAAAAATTGCCTTAAATTGTCTTCTTAACAATTTCTTTGACAAAACCATTGAAAATGTCTCCTACTTCAAAAAAATAAAACTAAAAGTGAAAATGGCTTGTAACAAAGTTGACACAGCCCCAAAGGAAAAATTATTTCTTTTCCTTTTAAGGAGGGAAAAAAAAAAAAATTTTTTTTTTTTTTTTTTTTTTTTTATTATAACATCCCATCACTTTAATTATATCATTTAAAAAAAAAAAATTAAGAAAACAAAAATATAGTTATGGTTTGGACACCAGGCTGTTTCCTCCCGCAAGTAAACTCACTGATTCCACTTGTTATAGTCTTTATGTGTTATACATTTTTGGTGTGTGTTACAATTTTCTGTGTCTCTCTGTTTATAAAATCATTGTGACTGCTCTTTTATATCTTGACAGCTCTCTCCTGGCTATCTCGTTGTGCCTTCTCCCTTCCGATTTCTCGTCAAGCATCTCTGAAAAGGCAGCTCTCTATTTCCAGGGTATCCAAAGGTATATCCGGTATCTAGCATCTCCCTCTGAATAGGCAGCTCTCTATTTCCAGGGTAACCAAAGGTATATCCGGTAACTCCTCCCCCCTTCAGAGCGGAGTTAGGATCGAAATATATATATTTTGAGACAGAGCGACGCAACTTGCGGTTCCGTGTTAGAGATTTGACATATACGTTAGCTTTTAGGTAATTGCTGTTATTAATTCAACAAAATTTTACATTTCATTTTTTTAATTCTATTTGTGTTTTAAGTGTTTCAACAAATTTTAGCAATGTTGTTTAACATATGAATGTTGTATTGTTTTTGTGTTGTAAATGTTTCAAAAAATTTATTTTATACATTTTGAACAAAGTGTCGTCATGAGTGTGTAATGTATTTTTGTAATTTTTTTTTATTATTGTAGTCAGTTTGTTTTTACCCTTCGTTTAATTTTTGATTTGTGTATTTTTTTATTCTTTTTTGTAATTATTGTCAGTTTTTTATTATCTTTTACTTGTTGCTTAGAAAACCTCGGTTCCATTTTATTTCTTCTATTTTCCCTTCTATAAACTATATTATTTTCGATAGGATTATTCGGTTCTTGCCTATTAACATTTAATTTGCTAATCTGTTTTTGTGTATTCTGCTCTAACGTAGCTTTAATTTTCGGGAATAGATTTTGCTGAAAGTGATTTAACTTTTGTAAATAATCATGTTGGTTGCAGAAACTATTAAGTTTTAGGAACTCTGATGTTCTACCGAAAAAAACTTCATAAGGCGTTAGTTTAGTGGAAGAGTGTATCGAATTATTGTAAGTAATTAGAGTCTCCGTAAATATATCTTCATGCTCTAACTGTAACTTGGATTCTTTCTTTTTTGATACAATGATTCGATATATCTCCGTGAATGTCGAGTGAAGTCTTTCAACTGGGGAATTACTGGAAGACTGCTGAAAGGACGTGAAATGCACTTCAATTCGATATTGAGCGCAAAAGTCTTTAAAAATGTTTGAAGAAAACTCGGTTCCTTGATCGCAAACAATTTTTCTAGGTATACCATAATCTTTTACAAATTTTTGTAATGATTTTACAATTGATAAACTATCTCTAGCGGGTAGAATATACCCTGCAGCAAATTTTGAAAATTTATCTATAATTGTAAGGTTTTGCGTGTGGTTAATGTAATAAACATCTATATGAATAATATCGAGAGGTTTTGTAGGTGTTTCTGGTAAAGAGAAAAATGGTTTCTGAGGTTTCCGATCATATTTGTTTAAATGACAAGTGTCGCAGTTATTAATAGTTTGCGCAATTTTATTTTTCATATAAGGAAAGTAACATTCTCTTTTAAGGTGCGTTAATGTCTCCTCAATACCTCTGTGATTACTATTAATATGATACATCTTAATTAACTCCTCCTGTCTATCAACTTCAACAATATCTTCAAGCAGTTTTGTGCATCTTATTACTTTGTAGATATTACTGCCTGAAAAGTATTGAGAGAAAACATGCTGAACCAACTTAAAGGTGTCATCATCAGTGTAAATGGCAATAAGTTTATTCGGTTTTACAAATTCCTTAAAAATATTGAGGATTGAAATTTCAGAAAAATCTCGAGCTTCAATTACCTGTCTATATTTGTTTTTAAAAGGGTATTCACCATTTGAAGAATTATTTTTTCCAAGTCGAATTATAATTTGATACCGATAATCATTAAGAGGCTTTTCCGATATTAATATCTCATCGTTTATGCTTTCATGAGTCATGTTATTCGATAGTTGGGGTAACACATCAGTTACATTCAAATCAACAGGGATTCTACTTAATGCGTCAGCATTGGTGTTCAGTTTGCCTTTTTTATAAATGACTTCATAGTCGAATTCTTCTAGTTTCAAGCGCCAACGAAGTAGTAGTGCATTCGGCTCTTTTAGACTCATAAGCCAAGTCAGTGGTTTATGGTCTGTGACTATTTGAAACTTCCTACCAAATAAGTAAGGCCGAAAGTATTTTGTACTCCAAACAATAGCTAGCAATTCTTTTTCTGTTGCAGAGTAAGCAATTTCTGAATCAGACAAGGTTCTGCTGGCATAGCATATTGGTTTATCGCTACCAATTCTGCCTTGTGAAAGAATTGCACCTAATGCAAAATTACTAGCGTCTGTTGTGAGCACGAAAGGCTTAGAAAAATCTGGATATTGCAGAATCGGGTCATTGCATAATAACGTCTTGCAACTCTCAAAACATTCCACATACCCTTTATTTATTTCTACCTTGTTTCCTTGTTTAAGGCAATTGGTTAGTGGTTTGGTACGCTTCGCAAAATCTTGTATGAACTTCCGATAATATCCTAAGAGGCCAAGGAATGATTTGATTTCAGTGGGGGTTTTTGGTAAAGGAAACTCTTGCACAGCTCGTATTTTATCAGGGTTTGGCATTATACCATTCGTAGTTACTACATGACCCAGAAAATGAATCTCTTTTTTAAGGAAGTCCGATTTATGAAGCTGAATTTTAAAGTTTGAGTTTTGTAACTTGGTAAAAACTTGTTCGAGTTTTATAATGTGTTCTTGCAAAGAAGTAGAAAATATAATAATATCATCCAGGTATACCAAACAAGTATTACCTAGTAAATCTCTTAGAACGTTGTCCATTACCCTTTGAAATGTGGCTGGTGCATTTTTAAGCCCAAAAGGCATTCGCAAAAATTCATAGTGTCCCCCTTCCACTGTAAAAGCCGTCTTTAGAATGTCTTTCGGATCCATTTCAATTTGGTGGTAGCCATTGGCTAAATCAAGGGTCGTGAAATATAATGATCTGCCTAATTTGTCCAGGATTTCGTCTATTCTGGGTAGTGGATACTTGTCAGAGATAGTTTTTTCATTAAGTTTCCTGTAATCAATTACCAGTCGCCACTTTCTTGTTTCACCATTAGATTTCTTAGGGACTACCCAAACAGGTGCACTCCATGGTGAGTGGCTCGGTCTAATAATACCCTGTTGTAACATTTGAGAAACTTGTTTATAAATTTCTTCTTTATGAGCATATGGGTATCTATAAGACTTAACGTGAACTGGTACTTCATTTAAAGTATAAATTTTGTGTTTTACTTCGTCAGAGAATGTTAAAGGTTGGCCTTCTATGAAAAAAACATCCCTATATTTTTTGAGAAGCTTCAGAAGGCCATTTTTTTCTTCATTATTGAGGTGATCAATTTGAAGTAAGGACATAAAGTCTATAAAGTTATCCTCCGTTTGTTTCGTTGCCGGTTCGATCGCATTGATTTCGAAAAATTCAGTCGTCGAATATTTTGTTACTTTTAAAGGATTTTCAATCAAAATGGATTGTTCAATATCGCTAGTATTTGTTACTTCTATTAAAGATAAGCCATTCTCAGCTTTATAAAGACCTTCGGATAGTACAACCTTACGGCTTATCCACGTTTCTTCTAAGAATATGTCTCCATTTTCTATTTCGACAGGAAGACTAACTAGCAGTTTCATCATAGGAGGAATATTTAAAGCTTCACCGCACATGTTACGCTTCCGTAAAAGATTTATGCTAGCATTGGGTGTTTTTAAAATTCCGTTAACTAAATCTATATTGGCACCTACATGGTTAAGAAAATCTATGCCCAACAGGCCATCAAAATAATCATGAAACTTAAAGAGAAGAAATTTAAAGGTACCATGTATATTAAATTCCGAAAATATCGGTAGTAATGTATATCTATCTATTGAATGATATTTTAGAATAGTTTTTATAATTATCTTCTCACATGGATAATGATATTTAACATCGACTTTATCAGGTAAAATAAAAGATGAGGTAGCACCAGTGTCGATTAAAAATTTTAATTTTTTATTCGATGCGGCAGACGTCATTATAAAAACTAATTCTTGACCGAATTTTCGTGAACTCAGATATCCGGTTGGTTCGAGGCTAATACATGAAAATTTCGTCCATCTTCAATATTAGTGAGTTCCTGAGTTGATTTGGCTTGATTATATAAATCAGAATTATATGTAGTTTTTGGATGTTGGTTATTTTGTTGACTTTGACCCGATCTAAGCTTTGAAAAGCCGCTATTACCATCAAATAATGGATTAGAGTGAAATGAATTAAATGTCTGCGACTTGTCATTGTAAGCTTGATTACGTTTTACTAAAGTGTTATTATAATATGTCTTATTGTTTCGATCCTGATTACTATTTTGATTGAATTGGGATGTGAAATTTTCAGATGGCCTGTTATGTTTGTAAGTTGATCTATTATAAAAAGTATTTTGGTGCTGTCTATATCTAAACTCCTTAGAAGAATTTTTGCGTTGATAATAGATGTTTTGTTCTTTAACGCAATAATCTAGTGCAGCAGCCAAAGTGAGTGGTTTCATGGCTCTAATTGTCGCTCCCAATGGGTCTCTTAGTCCAGATAAAAATATATTTAAGCACATTGCAGCATATAAATCCTTTTTTGCTTTGACCACGTATTCATTTTCTTCATGAATCAACACATTATTACAAAGAGTTGATTGAATTTCAATAATTTCACTATAAAATTCCTCAAATGTGTTTCTATTCTGGCGTAAGTTATGCAAATCCATTATCAGTGATGTTTCAGATCTTTTATCAGCATAGTGAAGAATAAGGTTACTTTTTATAACGCTCCAATCTAATGGTGTACCATATGTATTTAGAACCTCATTAGCTTGGCCGACTACCTTGTTCCTAATAGCTCGTAATAGGATCTTACTATTATTAGGACGGTCTTGAGCTTCAATTACTGAAAGAATCTCGTCTACATTACTTATAAACTCGTAAAGCAAACGGGGGTTGCCATCATATGTTGGTAGTTGCTTTATAGCATCTGGTATGCGTAAAGAGGACAAAATATCTACTTCATTAATAGGCTCTATGTGTAATGGTTCCGGAGTGGTGTTATTAATTCTTCTACGCGACATGTTTATGTCTGTGTTAGCTATGGTTTTGTAATATGGATGTATGCTTTATGCGTTTGTGTATGTATGTGCTTATGTGTATGTATACGTGTATATGGTAGGCTTAGTTGGTAATAAATTAATTATGACAGTAACGAGTTACCCAGTAAACCGTGGATGTGACTCGGAAAGTGTCGTTGCAATTACTGCGACCAAGTGCGATGTCGGGGTTCTCCAGATATATGTAATAGAACTGTCAATTGATTAGCCTATTGTTTGTCGCTTTCCCCAGGGTGTGACGAAATCTTCCAATTGATTACGTGGTCCTCTTAGATTTTGGTATTAATGATTTCGACTTGTTGTAACTGCTGGCTTCACGCACCTTCAGTATACAGTGAATGTAACTCGGAAAGTGACGTGGAGATTACTGTGGCCAAGTGCGTTGTATTAGAACTGTCACTCGCTTAGCCTGTCACTTTTCGATTTGCCAAGGTGTGACGAAGTCTTTCAATCGATGGCGTGGTCTTCTTTTGTTTCCTGAGGCTGTGCGCCTCTGCGCCTTCTTCTATGCCCCTGCGCCTCTGTATGTGTATGTATGAGTAAGAAGGTGCGGGTTTTGAAAGACGGAATTACTTTTTTTTTTCTTTGCATTCAAGTGTTCATGTATATGTGTTAAGCATTTGCAAGTCATTTTCGTTTTTTTTCTTAGTTGTTACTTACATTGAAATCGAATTCAGTCCTAAACCGGTGGTAAATGCTATGCACATATGCAAAACACATAAAGATGAGTATATGCAGCCGCTTTATTTAACTTTTAAACTGCGTTAAAAAAAATTTTGATGTCTTTTTTTCACTTGTGAAGATTTTTATTTTTTTTTTTTTTTTTTTTGCTGTCCGCACAACCTTTACGTTCCAATGACGATAGGAGAATGAGAACAATTGAAAGTCAAACTAACCCAACACAAGTAGCTGCTTGTTGCAACTATTTCCCATTGTCGTACGACTCTTTGTCTCTTTCTTTCAAAAAAAACCCTTTTATTTTTGACAGGTAAGTATTTTGCAACACTGTTGCTTAAAAAAATCGGTTTGGCAATAGTGGTGCGTTAACATGTTGCACTAGCATTATTAGATATAATTTGATGCGACCATTCTTATAGACCGTTATTTTGAACACCACATATTCCATGTGGATGATCAACGCATAAGTCAAATCTCATTGTATATACAAATTTGTTAATTTTTTCAATTCTTTCTTCAATTATAAATTTTTCTTTGCTCCACCACATATTCCATGTGGATGAGCAATGCATAAGCCACACCACATCTCATTGTATATAAAAATTTCATTAATTTTTTTCAATTTTTAAATTTTCAGTCTCTATTCTACATATTCCATGTAGTAATTCACCTTATTCGTGTTTTTCCACATATACCATGTAGTAATTCACCTTATTCGTGTTTTTCCACATATACCATGTAGTAATTCACCTTATTCGTGTTTTTCCACATATACCATGTAGATCCCAAACCATGCAACTTACTTCCTACAACGTCCACTATGCAGATCGTGTGCATGTATATGTATTGTGTCTTTGTCCCAGAGAGTATCACTTGAAATGGGATTGAAAAACAACCTGGACCATATACAGTCCCTCGACAATTTTTTTTGTAGCTCACCCTAAATGAAGTAAAATTCAACGTGTTGCGACGAATTGGTTAGAGTTCCCCAATTTTCCTCTTTCACCCTCCATGTAGCGCTTAAACTCGTCATGATATACCTTCATGCTTCTGAGTTTTCACACAGTAAGAAGCAAAAAGGTCGCAACACGGGGTGAGGACTACCGGCTGCGCCAGTTATGGTTTGGACACCAGGCTGTTTCCTCCCGCAAGTAAACTCACTGATTCCACTTGTTATAGTCTTTATGTGTTATACATTTTTGGTGTGTGTTACAATTTTCTGTGTCTCTCTGTTTATAAAATCATTGTGACTGCTCTTTTATATCTTGACAGCTCTCTCCTGGCTATCTCGTTGTGCCTTCTCCCTTCCGATTTCTCGTCAAGCATCTCTGAAAAGGCAGCTCTCTATTTCCAGGGTATCCAAAGGTATATCCGGTATCTAGCATCTCCCTCTGAATAGGCAGCTCTCTATTTCCAGGGTAACCAAAGGTATATCCGGTAACTCGCAAGTGTATATTATCTTAGCGCCCCTACTCCTACATATGGGTACACGCTGAGGGTATCAGCTTTAAGACCCCACATTATCTCTAAGATTTATTATGCCTCAATCCCAGGCGTTTGCCGTGCTGTTCTAGTCCTGTATTAAATTTGTACTCCTTGTTAACTATTTGTAATTAGATTAAGTTCTTTGAATCAAATATTTCCAGATTATAATAAAAAAAAGATGTTTCCGAGGCGGGATCAAACACCACAATCTCTTGCACAGCGGTCGCGCACACTAGCCGCTATGAGGCCACCCGACTCTACTTCTGGCTAATGGTAATATGACACAGCCAGTTCCATTATTAATTTTTTTGGGGGTCTTCCAGTGCACCATTTTTTGTACTTTTTTTGGCATTTATTTATAGCTTGGATATTCAAAATATCCCCCAAAGTTTCGAAAACTCGAATTAAGTTTAGGAAATATAGTGACCCAATGTGACCTAAATTCCCAGCAACTGCAAGAGGGTCTTCTCATTGAGCAACTTTTTTTAAACCCGTATTTTGACCTATGAGTAAAGTTTTCTCCGGTTCTACCGAACTGATGTAGCAAAAGTGAATTCGACGGAGAATTGTCAGCTCTTTAAACTGCATTTAAATTTTGATTTTTTTTTTCCAAAAAGTACTTCAAACTTTAAACGCGTTTACCTCGAAACCCCGTTTTTTCGAACTGGCGGCCATGATATCTCCAGTTCAACTGAACCGATTTTCATGAAACAAAGTGGAATCGACGACAGAATTGTCACCATTCTCGGCTGAACCTCGACCATAATTTTAAAAATTTTTTTACTATTTTTTTTTACACTAAACTACAAAAAAGCCCGAAATTGAAATTTTTTTTGAATGGTCGCCATTTTGTCAAAAAAATCACAAAATTAAGTTTGAGGTTCAGCCGAGAATACATCTATACTGATTATAACCCCCGTTTTTTTCATTTCGGACGCTCCGGAGACCCGGAATCGTGGCCGCCGTAACGACACATTTTTTTTTTCACCACCAACTTTGAAGTCTCATTACTTTTTGAACAGCCCTCGTATCGAGGCAAAAAAATTTTTATTTACTTTGAACCTTTTTGTAATACAATAAATAAAAAAAGTTTTCAATTATTCTTTGCGTTTTCAAATAAATTTTTTAAAAAGGTCAAAAAACGGGTTTTGAATGAGAAGACCCCCTTAAATCTTTAATTATACAATAGAGCCCTGCATGAGTGCAGTCAAAGTGCTCTTTAATTCATGGTTAAAAAAAAAGTGAAGTTCCCAGTAGTTTTTTTGGCCGCCCGGCAGTAGAATGTCGACCGATTCATGACTTCATAAACCGAACAAAATGTGATATAAACTAAAAGTGAATGCGCTAGCCGAAGGATGTCCCAAAATCGCCTGGCAGACGGCTGTCATTTCATGTACAGTCTCTATTAGTCGTAGCAGGTTGTGATGCAGTGGGTAGGGTGAATGAATGGCTGCTATACGAATATACGAATGATGGTGCTGTTGGCGGGCTTCCCAAATATTTTGTTTTCAAAAAACTCACGCAAATAAAATTAAATATGCATTATGCAGCTTGCTGTATATTGCGGGAAAAGGAAAGATTTTTTTCAGCTTAAGTGAAATCGTTCATAAGAATGCCACGTAAAACTCGCCAGTCTGAAGAAGAGCAAGCTCCATAGAGGGTAATAAAATAATCTCAACCTGAGTTAATCGATATTGAAATACAATCGCTCACTTCTTCAAAACATCTATCGATATTAGTTAGTTATAGTAGAATGAAACTTCTTAGGGTGTATGCCCTGCATTAAAATCAATTGTTAAGTCTTAAGGTATCCAAAAGACAAGGAAGATTAAAACGCATCAAGATTTTGGTTGGAGTTGACGATTCACGGGTCAAATTTTGCATTTGCTGAAATATACAAAATTTTTAGACCGACGAGCTTTGGGGCGTGCTGGAAAGCTTTATCCAGCCAGGTAAGTTTTGGTCTTAAAGAGTTAAACAAAATAACCTGGATCGCCTAGCTTTAATTATATATGTAGATATTGTTGCGATTTGTACGTATATAAGAGCTATTTTGGAATTGGTTCACTGATGATTTGGATCAGCCCAGATCTAACTCCAATTGAAGGGCGTAAGCTGGGAAGTTTATGCCAGCCAAGTGGCCACCCGTATGCTCTTTTTTTTGTATAATTAATGCTCTTCTTATACAGAAACATTTCGCTTATTCGACTTTAAAGACTTTTATGCTTCGTACATGTTTTTTTTTTTGACCACTTGTTTTTGTGTTATTTTATTTTCCTTCAAATCATTCCCTTGGACATCCAATCACACACCAGAGCCACACACGATGTCTACCTACTCTGACATCTCGCTCTAATATTGAGTAGTTTAAATTAAGGGGGGTCTTCTCATTCAAACTTTTTACCCTATTTTGAAAGATAATTAATTTTTCTAAATTTTTAATTATTTTTTTATTTATTTGTATTACAAAAAGGTTTAAAGTTAATAAAAATTTTTTTGCCTCAATACGAGGGGCTGTTCAAAAAGTAATGAGACTACAAAGTTGGTGGTGAAAAAAAGGTGTCGTCATGGCGGCCACGATTCAGGTCTTGGAGCGTCCGAAATGAAAATAAAACACAGGGTTATAATCAGTATGGATGTAATTCTCGGCTGAACCTCAAACTTAATTTTGTGATTTTTTGGCCAAAATGGCGGCCATTCCCAAAAAAAAATTTCAATTTTCGGGCTTTTTTTTGTAGTTTAGTATAAAAAAAAATTGTAAAAATTTTTTAAAATTATGGTCGAAGTTCAGCCGAGCATGTGACAATTCTACGTCGATTCCCACTTTGTTTCATGAAAATCGGTTCAGTTGAACTGGAGATATCATAGCCGCCAGTTCGAAAAACGTGGTTTCGAGATAAACGCGTTTAAAGTTTAATAATTTTTGGAAAAAAAAAAAAAAATCAAAAATGTTTAAATGCAGTTTTAAAGAGCTGACAATTCTCCGTCAAATATACTTTGTTTCATCAAAATCCCACCGGTAGAACCGGAGAAAACTTAACGCATAGGTCAAAATGCGAGGGTTTAAAAGACCCACTCAAAACAGGACCCCCATAAGTTTGCAGTTGCTTGGAATTTAGGACGCATTGGGTCACTAAAGGACTATATCTCCTAAACTAATTCGAGTTTTCAAACCCCCATAAATTCTTTTGAGGGGGATATTTTTGAATATGACAAGCTATAAATAAATGCAAAAAAGTCGAACCCCCCAAAAAAAAAGTTGCTCAAT
>JAEIFV010001411.1:0-53058 GCA_018904265.1 Lordiphosa collinella
TTGAAAGACACGTTGATCATATTTTTGAGAACTTTAAAATGAGCTTGAGCCAATCGCTGGGAACTAAAATTCAACCCATTCAACCTTTACCAGCCAATTTCCAGCAAGGGGTGAGTTTCCGGAAAATTGGTATGCAGTCATAGTTAAATTTTCATATAGATCTCTGAAAGTATATTTGAGCTTGATCCGATGATAAAGCAAAAAAGCTGCATACAACAGTTTTCCGACCATTTTCTGACTTTGGGGGTAGATTTCCAAAAGTTAAAAAAAGTCACGTTGATGATATTTTTTATGAGTAACTTTGAAAACGGAACTTGACCCAATCGCCGGAACTACCCTAACCATAACCTTTACCAACTCACTTCCGCATCTAGGGGTAACTTTCCGAAAATTGGTATGCATTCATTGTTGAATTTTCATGTAGTTCTTTGAAAATGAGTTTGACCCCAATCCGATGTTAAACAAAAAGAAGTTGCTTACAACAGTTTTCCGAAAATTTTCCGACTTCTTTGTGTAGATTTTCCAAAATTGAAAGTCACGCTGATCTTATTTTTAATGAGTAACTTTGAAAGAATTTGGAGTTAATCGCCGGGAACAGAAACTAACCCATACAACCTTACCACCCAATTTCCACTAAGGTGAATTCCAGGCCAAATTTGACTCAATCGATGACAATCAAAAAAGTTGCATACAACAGTTTTCTTTGAATTTTAGTTACATTTCCCTGACAGAATTTTCCAAACCGTTTCTCAGTACTCACTTTCAGCATAAGATAATACAACTGTAAAATCAGAATGAAGGAACAGTTGTATTAATAGATATGTCCGGTTGCTTCGCTACGCCGTCAACTGACATCACATAAAACCGATATAGTTTTTCTTTTCCGACCGGCATTGTGATTTACCAAAATCGCTATCACTGCTATCGCTATCGCAATCGCTTTCATAAGTTATCGCTACCGTTATCGTTATCGTTATCGTTATCGTTATCGTTATCGTTATCGTTATCGTTATCGTTATCGTTATCGTTATCGTTATCGTTATCGTTATCGTTATCGTTATCGTTATCGTTATCGTTATCTTTATCGCTATCGATACCGTTATAGTTATCGTTATCTTCATCGCTATCGATACCGTTATAGTTATCGTTATCTTCATCGCTATCGATACCGTTATCGTTATCTATAGCGTTATCGTAATCGTTATCGTAATCGTTATCGTTATCGTAATCGTGTCCAACTATTTTCGCATATTTTGCTTATAAACCGAGCTTCAAGTCAACCGAAAAAAATTTCTCCCGTATACAAACTTTTCTGTCGCTTTTCCTGGAGTTTTCCGACCCTAGTGCCAAATTTTCCAACATCGAAAATGGCATCTCAATTTATTTCACTTACTATCCTTACAAAAACCGAATTCTTACAAGTCAATCGGATGAAAATAGAGATTTGCATATCGAATTTTCCGGGAATTTTCCTTTGTGGGCGGATTTTCCGAACGGGGAAAGACGTACCCAATTATTTTGCATACTTAGCTTATAAACCGACTTTCAAGTCAATCGGATCAAAAACAAATTTTCCCCATACAAAATTTCTTTGACGCTTTTCCAGAAATTTTCCGACCCTACGGTCGATTTTCCAACATCGAAAATGCATCTCAATTTATTTCTTCCTATCCTTACAAACCGAATTTCCTTAAGTCAATCGATTGAAAATAGATTTTTGCATATCGAACTTTCCAAGAATTTTCCTTGTGGGCGGATTTTCCGGAAATCGGGAAACACGTCTCAATTATTTCTGCATACTTGCTTACAAAACTGAGTTTCAACACAATCGGATGACAAATAAATTTTCCTATAGAAACTTTTCGGAGGCTTTTCCGGGAATTTTTCCGAACCTAAGGTCAAATTTTCCAACATCGGAAAATGACATCTCAATTTATTTCACTTACTATCCTTACAAACCGAATTTCGTCAATCGGATGAAAAATAGATTTTTGCATATCGAATTTTCCGAGAATTTTCCTTGTGGGCGGATTTTCCGAAACGGGAAATCTACGTGTCCAATTATTTCGGCATACTTTGCTTACAAACCGAGTTTCAGCACAAATGTTCATTTGGTTTATTGTTATATACTCTACCAAAGGAACATAGAGTATATTAAGTTTGTGCAAATGTATGAGAAAAGAAGAAGGAAGAATCTAAATACATTATATGTATTCTTGATCAGCATCAACAGCCGAGTCGAAACAGCCTGTCTGTATGAACAACTTGATTTCAGAGACTAGAGACTAGAGCTAGAGCAACCAAATTTTGTATGTAGACTTGCATTGTCAGGACGCAGATACATTTTTTTCAAATTTTTGCCACGCCCCTTCTCGCCCCGCAATAATAGATGTTGAATAACTCTGACATCAAGCTATATTTTGCTGGGCACATTCACTAGCACAATATCTATAGTCCCTCAAATTTTCATAAAGATCGGGCAATAAATGGCAAAGTTATAGAAGTTATAAAAAACGTTGTATACTCTTCGGATATAAACTTGCTACGTGGTCATGATATGTTTAAACTAAAGTTAATGCTCTGTTAATTAACATAAGGGTAGGCTATTAAACATAAATTCCACTGAGTTACTGATGTTTCTAAATCGGGCAGAGCCGAATTTAATTTACGCTCTCGTTTTTATACTTTGAACAAGAGGTACACAGAGTATAATAAGTTTGTGCAAAAGTATGTAACAGCCAGAAGGAAGCATCTCTTGATCAGCATCAACAACCGAGTCGATCTAGCCATGTCCGTCTGCCCGTCCGTCTGTCTGTCTGTCTGTCCGTATGAGCGAACAGATCGGAGAGATGGTAAGAGATAGAGGCTTGACATGTATGGGACATATGCATCTTATACTTGCAGGCAGATCAAGTTTCTTTTCAATTTCTGCCACGCCCCCTCCCACTCCCGCAAATTGGATAAAACGTCATATCTCCCACAGTTTTATAGATAGAAGGTATGTTTCTTCTGGACATATTTAGTAAACAGGATTATTTATCGATCCGCTAAAGGAATGGTAAAGATCGGATGAACGGTTGTCGAGTTATAAGGAAAACTAACAATTATGGGCTGCACCGGTCGCAACGGTGATGGGCAGCACTTCACAGGTACAGAGTATGTTATAGTCGGGCTTGACCGACTTTCTTTCTTGGTTTACCCTGTTCCCATTAAAAATGGGAAAAGGGGGATCATGAAGTTATGCAAAAGTATGTAACAGGTAGAAGGAAACATTTGCGACCCTATAAAGTATATTTGTATATTCTTGATCAGCGTTAACAGCCGTTTGTTATCCCCCCCTCACACTTTTTAACCCTCGACATCATAGCCCTGTTTTTTTTTTCTTCTTTCAGCATTTGGGACAAAATATTTTCTTGTACCTGGTTGTTTCTTGTCCGTCTGTTTCTATGCTATCTCCTCCGTCAGTTTTAAAGCTATCCTCACCAAACTTTGCACGAAGTCTTTTGGTACAAATACGCTGCACATTTGTCGGAACCGGCCGGATCGGATGACTATAGCATATAGTTGCCATAGGAACGATCGGTTGAAAAACTAGTCTTAAAGAGAAAAACTTTTTTGTTTTTAAAGGAAATGCCTCCAAAGTACGTATTTCTTAGTTTACTATCCCTTCCCATGATTTCACTAAGCTTGGTCGAAATCGGATGACTATAGCATATAGCTGCCATAGGAACGATCGGTCGAAAAACTAGTTCTAGTGAGAAAACTTTTTTTGTTTTTAATGAAAACGTCCTTATCATTGGCTTACAACTAATTTATATACTTTTACACAATTCTTCAAAGTTTGGTCGAGCGGATGACTGATATAGCTCCAATAGGAACGATCGGTCGAAAAACTAGTTTGAGTGAAGAAACCTTTTTTGTTTTTAATGAAAACGTCCTTTTATTGGCATACACTTATTTTTATGACTTTGCAAAAGTTTTATCAAAATCGGTCCGCTGTAATCCTTGATTTTCTCTAAGGGGGGATGTTGAGTCGATCTCTAGTTTTTTCCCATGTGAAGGATCTTTCTCCGAAATATTTAAGTCGGAGTTCTCCCAGAATTGGGCATTCTGAGAGGAAATGGAAGGTGTCCTCCCTGGCGCTCATGTTGCAAAGCGAGCACTTCTCGTCGCTAATGTGGGGTCTATAATTTAGTGGCAGCATTTCGGATCTCGCTTGAAAAATTACTTTTATAGCATCCACTGAAAAGTCATCTGTAAAATAATTGCTTTGTCCCAGGTTGAAGATTAGGCCTTTATATAAAACCCTGTTTTTCCCCCCCCCCCCCCTAAAAGGAATTCCGCTGGGCTTCATCAACTCTTTCCAGTACAGTGTGTCGTTCTTCTCCATTCAGCTATGTCTTCTGTATCGCAAAACATACTATTAGCCTGGAAAATTTTTTGCCATTCTGCAAAGCACTGCGATTGGTCCCTCAGGATTTGCATAGCGACTAACTTAGGAAGCCTGTTCTGAGGTAGATCCACGATTTTCCTCATGTATTTAAAATGTCTGTCCAGCGTATTGTGGTAGAGGGTAGGTAATTAACAGTGTATTATGCTTTTCCATGATTTCACCAAGTTTAATCGAAATCAGACATCTTTATAGTATCGATCCCCTAGAAAAGTAAAGTTCAAAAAGTAGTCTTAGAAAAGCTTTTTGTTTTCAATGGAAGCTGTAGGGGTATACAAAACTTCGACCGAGCCGAAGTTAACTTTCCCCTATTTTTTTTTTTTTTTTTATATATAGGGGCGAAAGCATTGAAAGCCGGATAGTGTGGGAGTTGGGACTGCCTCACCCACTAAAACCACCCCTAATCTCCGTTTCCCTCTAGCGGTACCACCACAAAGTATTACTTCACGAGGGGGAGCTGGCATGAAAGCCTCCACTAGATTCCTATCTAGAATTTGAAGTCATTCTGCGCTGTCTTTCAGCGCGACGCAAGGATATGATTATTTGTGCTGCATAGTTGCTAAAAGCAGACCAATTGTTTTGCGAGCTAAGTAGAATACCCATCAAGTCATTGACCATGAATGTTCTCCCAATCTCTAACCTTGGCTCTTCCCGTTCAGCAGCAAATCTAGGACAGACTAAAAGGACATGTTCAGCGTATTCTGGGATCCCTGCACAGTGTGTGCGAAAAGGATCCGTCTCATGCTTAAACCTAAACAAGTAGGACTTGAAGCATCTATGTCCCGACAGTGCTGGCGTCATGTAAAAGTGGATTTGCCCGTGCGTCCTGCAAGCCCACGGTCGTAAGTCCGGTATTATCCGTCTTGTTCATTGACCGTTTGTAGCAGTCCTCCATCTTCTCTCCCACTGTGCGAGAGTCTCTTCCCGGCGATCAGGAGGCGCATCTCTTCTGCAGGCGCATCTCTTCTGCAGGCTTCTCTTGCGAGTAAATCTAACGGGGCCATGCCTGCTAAGACAAGCGCAGCGTCCTCAGAGACTGTGCGGAAAGCACACAACACTCTGAGTGCGCTCCTGTGGTATGCAGACTTGCACTCCTGGCTGTACGAGGGTACGTCCATTGCAGCTGCCCATATCGGTGCTCCGTAGAGTATGACTGACCTCACCACCTTTGCGATCAGCATCCTACTTCGCTGACGAGGTCCGCCAATATTGGACATCATTCCCGCTAAAGCAGTTGAGATCCGGGCTGCTTTCTCTCCGACATACTCAAGATGTTGCTTGAAGGTTAACCTGTGGTCCAATATTAGGCCCAGGTACTTGATGTCAGGTTTCGATCTTATCAAGCAGCTTCCAACTTCAATGGTGGCGGACTGCTACTGACCAGCACCGTTTCCGTCTTGTGGGCTGCCAGACTTAACCCGTTTTCCCCGAGCCATGAGATAACCTCGCGGATGGCTGCGTTTGTATTGGCTTCGACCTCTCCCACATGTTTAGCGACTGAGAGTATGTGAGTCTGTGTGTATTTAAAGGAAAACACACGAAATCAAGGAAACAGGGTATTTTGTAGTCGGGGCACTCGTCTGCAGCTCCCTTACATGTTTTTAATTTTATAGATTGATCTTTAAATTTGTGGAAAATGGATAGCTGGTACACTGAAACAAGAATTTAGATTGTCCGCCGCTATCACGCTCTGGAGTCCGTAGTTTTGGTTCAGAGAGTCTATAGGCAGATGGACCATAATGAGACTTGTGAACAATTTTTCCGACCGTGGGTCAGTCTAAAGAAGAAGACCTTACCATCGAAACCCAACAGTTCGGACGGAGGACACAATCGCTGCTGTAGCTGCTCCCATACAAAAAAATTCAAGAGTTTCGACAAGGATCTTTTCTGCTCAAATGCATCAACGAACAGTGGGGATTTTTAAATTCTATTATTTTTAAAACTAATTAAGCTATATTTAATAAAATTGAATAAGCCTTAACATGAATAAAAAAAAATTAATTTCATGCACTGAAAAACAAGTTATTTGAGTAAATGTACTTAATGTAGCAATATTCATCAGCCACCCTATACATACGTTTTTTCTGTGGTTATTTAATCAAACTCGCTTACTATATCTAACGGCAAAGTACTAAGTGGTGGGCAACAAAATCAAACACAGGGGCAGCTTAATTGCGCAGCAGCTGGTTGCCTTTATATGTGAAGATTAACATATATTCTCGAATGAAACCTTCTGTTCAATCTAGTTATCATAATTTATCTTGTTATACCCTTGCAGAGGGTATTATAAAAATTGTCCGGATGTTTGTAACGCATTGAAGGAAGCATCTCCGACCACACAAAGTATATATATTCTTGATCAGCGAGCTGAGTTGATTTAGCCCTGTCCGTCTGTCCGTCCGTCCGTCTGTCCGTCCGTCCGTCTGTCTGTCTGTTTCTATGCTATCTCCTCCGTCAGGTTTAAAGCTATCCTCACCAAACTTTGCACGAAGTCTTCCGGTACATATACGCTGCACATTTGTCGGAGCCGGCCGGATCGGATGACTATAGCATATAGCTGCCATAGGAACGATCGGTCGAAAAACTAGTCTTAGTGAGAAAAACTTTTTTGTTTTTAATGGAAACGCCTCCAAAGTACGTATTTCTTAGTTTACTATCCTTTCCCATGATTTCACTAAGTTTGGTCGAAATCGGATGACTATAGCATATAGCTGCCATAGGAACGATCGGTCGAAAACTAGTTCTAGTGAGAAAAACTTTTTTGTTTTTAATGAAAACGTCGTTATCATTGGCATACACTTATTTTATATATTTTTACACAATTCTGCAAAGTTTGGGCGAAATCGGATGACTATAACATGTAGCTCCCATAGGAACGATCGGTCGAAAAACTAGTTCTAGTGAGGAAAACTTTTTTGTTTTTAATGAAAACGTCCTTATCATTTGCATATTCTTATTTTATATAATTTAACACATTACTACAAAGATTTATCAAAATGGGATGACTATAGAATTTAGCTGCAGTATGAATGATCGGTCGAAAAAGAAGTTCTAGTGAAAAAAACTTTGTTTTAAATGGAATCGCCTCCAAATTTTGTAATTATCAGTGTATTACGCTTTTCCATTTTCCCACCAAGTTTGGTCGAAATAAGACATCTATATAGTATAGATCCCATAAAAAAGTAAGGTCCAAAAGTAGTCTTAGTTAGAAAACCTTTTTTTGTTTTCAATGGAAGCTGCAGGGTAAACAAAACTTCGACCGAGCCGAAGTTAACTGTCCCCTATTTTGTTTCTTCAGAAAGTCTTAAATGAACCAAACCAGTTGTTGTATAGCGATGTCTCTGATCCCATCAGCGCATCATGTAATATTATTTCCCCCCATCCAAAGAGATGTGTATCTCCTAATATAAACCGTACAATGTATGTTCCGAAATCACTTTAAACTTGTTTATTTTGCGTGACTATGCCATCAGCCTAGGAGTGGTCTTGCCAATTTTATTTCTCATCCAGAAGGATATCCCAATAACGTACTTGCGCAATGTAACCTGGGTGATTACGAACTTTTGCCGTAACACGGATCCACCACCGCCAGTCTCCACAATTCAGGAAATCGCGTCCGCACTCAATGTGCTCATCCATTCTAAGGACACCAATATTTTGGCCATTCAGAGACTATTTTTAAGCAAGAAAAAAGAAAACCAAAACTTTGCCAGGGGTAGAAGCTGCCCTTAACACATGGCGTTAATACGCAAATTCAAGTGATTGTTGATAGCATAGAGGTGCCCAATCTGATACCATTTCTAGGAAATAACGTTAAAATACAAATAAAATCTGCTACATCGGGTAACATTATCGTTACCGGTACCGATTAAAGGTGGTGCTAGACTATGATTGCGCTTTTATATAATAAACATCCCCAGAGCATCCGAAGCAGAACTATTGGTAACGGATAAGTTTTGAAAAAAACAATTTAAGAAAAGAAAAATAAAGAAAAATAAAGCTTCCCAGGGGTAGCAACTGCCCTTGACCGATGGCGATAGTTCACAAATTCAAATGGTCATCGATAGTGGGTAGTGGTAAAACGTGTGGGCAACATTGTCGCTGGATCACATGAATCAATGAAATAAAAAATGAAAAGAAAAAAAAATATTTACAAAAATATATATAAGCTCACACGTCTGTGTAGTCTGACCGACTACACTAGACTAAACTATTTATATTTCTCCAATTGATGCTTGACAAGCTCACAGCCTACTCTGATTGTACATGTCACTACAGAAATTATTGGATTCAAATACCAAAATAGGGGAAAGTTTACTTCGGCTCGGCCTACGTTTTGTATCCTCCATTGATAACAAAAAATTCTTATACCGACTTTAACAAAACTTTGTAGAATTTTGTAAAAGTATATAAAATAAATATATGTCAATCGTTTCGAAAGGAAACTAGTTTTTCAACCAATCGTGCCTAAGCACACTGGATCGGAAAGCCCGATTTTTTTGGCATAAAGTCCAAAAATTCTGAAGATTTTGATTTAATATAATAATATAAACCAAATCTAAAGCAAAGCTAAAGAAAAAAAAAAAAAAACATTTTGGTTGATAAACAAACATTTGCAAAGGGGGGAGAAAAATTTAACATATGTAATATTGCACACACTCCCACATGCATATCGATCAGTGCATAGTTATCGATATCAGATTGTAGCCCTTTGCACCAGTTCATTCCATTCGTTCCAAAAATAAATACGAATAAAATAAATTAAATCAAAAGCAAATAATTCCGCTTAAAGGTGAAAAAATCAATTTAATTAAAATAAAAATAGTTCAACTGATTTGGGAACATTTCTTCCACACAAATAAACCGATATATTTTACATATAATATATCCAAACAAATTTCATATACCCAAATTTACACACAAACCGCATATACACGCTTAAAATTATAATATAAATTTTTGTTCCGAATCCAATCGTACCCTCCATCATATTTAAGGTCATTAAATTTAAAAATTAATCAGAATCCGAGGCAGATATCCTTTGCGCACAGTCGTTTAGTAAGATCGACTCTTTCGAGTCTTGTAATCCGAATGAGGGTCCGTACGAAAACAAGCTGCTTAAAGTGAAATCCCGATCGCGACCCCAAGCGATCATTTTCCCTCAGTCCGGCAGATAAGCGCACAGCAACGTCTCTTCCTCCAAAAACAGACTCCACCGAGCTAAATTTAAAATCGTTGATCGATATTACTCCGCGTGAGAGAGTACCGGCAAAAGCCTCCAAAATCCAAATCAAACGGCGTTACTTTGAGCCGTTAGTGACAGGCTAGCCAATTTGAGGCGAAAATAAACTCGCCACCGGCTAAGGATGTGACGTTGTCCGTTCTTAAGGTCCGTCATACAACCAAGTTTTGAGCTTTGGGAAAAGGTCGAAAGAGAAATGATGAACTTTGTTCCGCAGCTCTAAGTGCTAGATTCACTCAGTGACGACGTTCGGTCTTGCGGTAATCCAAGTAGATCACGTTATTCCGTTTACGAACGCTGTGCCGCAAACTAAATGATCAAATCGAAGAAGCCTCAGAATTTGATAGGAAAATCTTCCTACAATAACCCCGCCTGGGCTTGTAAGTCTTCCGCCGCGACACAGAAGTTTTTAGTGGAGACTACTTGCGATGGCTACTTTCCGTGATCTGTTTTCGGCAATATCTATATCCAACTAGCAGACTCACACCATGGAAAAACCGTTCCACTGGAACGCAAAAACCACTGGCGAGGCAAGGATAGTAGCCAAAGTTCCCTCTACCAACGGATGGGCCAAACCGCTTGGGAAGCACCAAAAAGATCGTTTTGAGAACAAACGGCTTAGTCAACAGCCAGTTAAAAGTCCTTTAACTTATCATTCCCCATCCAGAACTGCTTGATAGCCCTCAACAATCAAAATTCAACAGAGAATTGGGACCGTCTGCTGGTTTTCTCGGCTTCCAAACCGCCCAAACTGACCCCCCCCTCCTTATGGGAACAGTCCCTTAACGACAAATTCCTTCCTGGCAGCAGATGGACCACCGAGCGATATCGAACCTTGCAGCACGCTAAGGCAGCCTAAGTTCCAAGTTCAAGGCCAATCCAAGCCAGGCCAACCCAAGGGTTCGCGAACCAGCCAGCCCCCAGAAGCTTAACACATTTGAAAGAGAAAATTAGCACAAAGGCGCAAACCTGAAGCTGTGTGCTAAGGCGAGAACCATCCAATCCGCATCTACCCTTAAATTCCTTCAGCTCTGTCGATGAAAGAGTTAACATTCGAGAACAAAACTATGTTTTAACTTTGGCTTCAAAAGTGTACTAGCGCGCACAACCGCAACACTGCAAAGAGGCGCCATACTCTTCTCCATCGTGGCGATACGTCAGGTGCGCCCTCCGCTACAGTGCGCTCAACGTGCATAACCTCATCCATAGCGAAGTCCACTTCCACTACCCACAAACCAACACAAAACTTTTTGTCTCGAATACGCGCGGTGTCCTTTTGGTACCATAGTATACGTGAGCTACAAGGGTACTATGTACACGGCCTGTCAGGATCCGAGGGAACTTTTAGAGTCCAGAAACGACTTTTCCCGAACGATTAGACTTCCATACAAAAATGTCCAAGCGCAGGTTTCCGGGTTAAAAACCAAACAGTGGCAGCCCAAACTCAAAAACTTTGCCAGTTCGGCTTTAAGTTCCCGCCCCCAACGGCCACGAATGCAAGTCGAAACGTCAGCATAGTGCTAGCACACAACTGGGGGAATTTAACGTCGTGCACTCATTCCTCCTACTACTTTCACAGACCTGCCAGACTCCAATTTGCCGACCCTCCTTCTCGAAGAGCGCTCAAATTGATATACTCATCGGCGCTGACATACCTCCCGTCAATCTTCTTAGCGGGTTCCGCTCCAACATCTGTGGAACTCTTATGGCGCAAGAGACAATCTTTGGTTGGGTGATAACGGGCCCTGTTCCTTGCATACTCCAAAACGATCTCATCTTTTTCCACGCGAGTTTCTATAAACGAAGATGATTCCCGACAAACTTCTCACAAAGTTTTTTTGTGGTGGAGGATCTACCGGTTCGACCGCTAAGAGAGTGCGATGAGAAAAATGCGGGCAGTACTCCCCTACAGACAACGTAAAGGAATGAATCTGGGAGATACATAGTATCCTTCCTTCCGCGATCCAGAAAATACGGCCTTGGTCATCCAATCGATTGCTGGCCCCTTTCCCTTAAAATGAAAGTCGCCTCAAAAGGGACGCTCATTTGAAAGCTCAGTATGACCAGGTGATCCAGGAATTAGATCTGGGCCATATGAGACTTGTACCGGGCGACAATAGTCCTCAGAACTTCTATCTGGCCCCATCATGCCGTCTTTAAACCAGAAAGTATGACCACCCAGGTGCGTGTCGTGTTTAATGCATCGAGCAAATCCAACGAACGGCGTTAGCCTAAATGACACACCCTAACCGGGGCCAGTACTGCAGTCTGATCTACCATCCAACTGCTGAGGTGGCGTGCTTGATTTGTCTTCACGCCGACATCACAAAAATGTATCGGCAGATCCTTGTGAATACGCAGCATACACCTTTCCAAAGAATCCTATTCCGTGACCGTAATGGTGAACTCGGCGATTACGAGCGTTCAAACGGTGACTTTGGAGTAAATTGTGCTCCTTTCCTGGCGCTAAGAGTCCTACAACAGCTCGCTAGCGATGTAGAAAGCCAATATCCACTAGCAAGTGCCATCATCGAACGGTGAGTAGACGACGTACTGGTGGTGCGCACTTTGAACCCGATGCTTTGCTGATGATGCGTGAGCTCCAGGATGCTCTTCACCAGCTGGCTTTCCTAAGAAAGGGACATCCAACCACAAAAATTTGTGCGGTCGATACCGACGAGCATCCCTCATGCGATTTCCCCGAGACGAAGACGCTAGCGGCGAAGACGTTAGGCATCGGTGGCAAGCAAACCACGACGAGTTCTATTTCGCTGCAGCTGAGCCAGAGTCCAGTCCTCCTACACGAAACGGAAGTACTTTCACAAATTGCTAAGCTGTTCGATCCAGCTGGATGGTTAGCCCCATTTGTGGTCCAAGCCGTTATTTATGCAGGAAATTTGGCTGAGAGAACTGGGCTGGGATGACGAGCTGCCCAGTGATCTCCTTCAAACTTGGCTAGAGTTTTACATAGCTCCCCATATGTAAATCAGATCCGTATCCCGAGATGGGTTAAAGTTCATCCAACAGCAAAAGTCCAGATCCACGGTTTTAGTGACGCGTCCCGACGCGCATACGGAGCAGCCATATACGTCCGGAGAAACACAGAGGGCATATCGTGTAATCTCATCGCTGCCAAAAACTCGAGTTGCTCCAGTGAAAACAGTTTCACTTCCCCGACTAGAACTGTAGTGGCGCTCTCCTTCTTGCGGAGCTATCCTCGGCAATTGTTCCAAATCCGCCATTCGACACACGCGACATTTTCCTCTGGACTGATTCCACAATAGTGCTAGCTTGGCTGTAAATCTCCATGTGACTGGGTGACATTTGTAGCTAATCGCGTTGCCAAGATCGTTAGCTGCACCGCAGTTGACCAATGGAGCCACGTTCGATCCGAGGACAACCCAGCTGACTTAGTTAGCAGGGGCATATGTTCGAAGGACCTTGTGGAGAACGACTTATGGTGGCACGGACGGAATTGGCACTCTCCGATAGTGCCACCCCAAGATATAACCCTTGAAAAAGAACTATCAAGTTCATGTCGATGAATACACCTTCCGATATTCTCGATCGGTTCTCTGATCTCGGGCGCGCCCTACGTGTCCTGGCGTATGTTCTTAGGTTCGTAAAGCGGTGCAAACGAGAGAGCCTATCCACCACAAAGGAGCTGAGTAGCTCCGAACTAGCCGAAGTATTGCGAACTCTAGTCATCGCTACCCAACAGTCGCACTACTCAGAAGAATACCGCTGCCTTTCAAACAAGAAGCCTCTTCCGAGAACGAGCCCCATCTTGAATTTAAATCCCTTCCTAGACCACAGAGGTGTCCTTAGAGCATGTGGTCGGGTTAGAGCATCCGAATCCATGACATATAATGAACGACATCCAATTCTGGTCTCTCCTTCGAGTCTGCTAGCGCGCCTGCTGGTACGATTCACCCACCTTATATCCTTACATGGAGGAAACCAGATGGTTGTTGGATGACTATTGGATTCCCAAGCTACGAAATGTAGTGAAGGGTATTATCATCGCGTGTAAGGTCTGCGTCATCCATAAAAAAGACTCCAGACTCAACTAATGGGCGATTTGCCCACCGAGCGAGTGATGTTTTCCAGACCGTTCACCTACACCGGTGTAGATTTTGCTGGACCGTTCGAAGTAAAAAGCTTTATAGGACGATCGTGCAGTATTACTAAAGGCTACGTCTGCGTTTTCGTCTGCTTCAGCACTAAGGCAATCCATTTAGAAGCTACATCTGACCCTCACGACCGAAAAGTTTTTGGCAGCCTTCGCTCGATTTGTGTCTAGACGAGGGTGCCCCCATGAAGTTCACTCCGACAATGGTAAAAACTTTGTAGGAGCTTCCAGAACAATATCATCCGACTTCCTGCAGGCGACCAAGACCCAAATAACAGCTGCGTACAGCCATCAGAGGCTGATTTGGCGGTTTATTCCCCCCGGATCACCTCATATGGGAGGCCTTTGGGAAGCCGGAGTGAAAAGTTTCAAAACGCTTTTCTACAAGTCCATGGGTTTCACAAAATACACTCTCGAGGAGCTATCGACAATCCTCACTAAAATCGAAGCCTGTCTGAATTCTCGGCCTATTTCTCCCATGTCAGAAGATCCAGCCGATCCTCTAGCCCTAAGTCCAGGTCACTTCTTGATCGGGGGTCCCTTACTCTCGGTAGCTGAACCAGAGATCAAGGACCCCGCCGCATCTATCCTAAATCGGTGGCAACATCTCAAAGCCCTGAACCAGCAGTTCTGCTCACGCTGGAAGGAGGAATACTTGAGAGAACTTCACAAGAGGAATAAATGGCAATATCCCACCAGAGACCTAGAGGTTGGGGATCTAGTAATTGTTAAGGAAGACAACCTCCCCTCCCACGAATGGCGTTTGGCTCGAGTGCACAAGACTTATCCGGGTTCTGATGGTAAGGTCCGAGTGGTTGACCTGTATACTTCTCGCGGCCTTGTCAAACGCCCAATAGTCAAGGTAGTCCTACTTCCGAAGGAACCCGAAATCCAATCCTGTTATGTCCAACTAACATCTCGGCTATAAGTCCATCTAAGTACCAAAAGAAACTCCTTATTCCATCCATTTTTTTTGTGTTTTCATAGATCTCTCGCTAGTTCCAAGACGGCCCCAGAAGTGCAGCACCCACGGGCGAGCCAATGAGCGCAGACGTACTCGAGGTATTTAATCCTACCACTGCCGAGTCTGCCGAGGCGTCCACTCTATACCGAGAGGATCCTGTACGGCTCCATTCGAATCTGACCGTCCTAATTCCAAAATATATTGCAACTAGTGCAAGGGGGCGGAATGTTTGTGTTCCGTTCCCTGCGTTCCTAGATCCATGCAAATTGAGTTAAGTTTAGTTCTTAGTTAATGAATTATCGATTGCGACTAGACGATAAGAATAGCCTCCGGTGATTGTAAGTCCTTACATATGTACATGCTCTTATTAAAGTTAAAGTATTGAAAGTGCAGTTTTTCAACTCGCTAGGGAAAACCTACCCCATTCCTCACCTTAAGTTTATTAAGCGCACCTGCACCCCCTACCACTCCCCCAAGAGCACTACCCGCTACAGTATCTATAATTTCTCTTTTTTTTTAATTTTTTTTTTTTTTTTTAATTATTTTTTTTTTTCTTTTTTTTTTATTTACTCTCTTTATATTTTTTTTTTTTTTTTTATATTTTTTTTTTTTTTTTTTTTTTTTTTTTTTTAATTTTTTTTTTTTTTTTTTTTTTTCCTTTAATAAGACTGTATCCAAAATTTACCCCTCTGTTGCTCCCCCACCACAATAATATAACATTCATGACGCGGATGATAAATCAGCAAAAGACTCTAGACACTTTCCACTAGCATATACACCCAAACAACAACAATGAGACATAAAAAAATTTTATAAAAACGTTATTAAAAATACCAACTAAATAAGTTCGCAGACACATCCAACTGGTATCAATCAATCAATTTAGACCAACTAATAATATAAAAACTACAAGACTCAACCACAAGAATAAATTAATGATCTCTCGTAAAGATGAAATTAAGATTATACGTCTCCGTCTGGGACATACGAACTTAACACATGCACACTATATGGATAAAAATGCTTCGCCCAATGTTCTTTCTGTAACACAAACAATAATATTACTCTCGATCATCTGCTTACTTTGTGTCCAGCTTTCAGCCAAAACAGATTACAATATCTTCCCCAATCTTCAGCAATACAATTTATAACCAACCCAACCTCAGATAACATAATAGCCATTATAAAATATCTCAATGAATGTAACATTTTTCATAGGTTATAAAAAAAGTTAAGAGCTACAATATTAAGCAGAACAATATAATAATATATAACAATTCATCTTGTAAACCTTAATTTAATTGTTATCATTAGCATATATAAAACTAAAAATGTACACTTTCAGAATAGCTTTAAAAAAAAATGATCTAATTACTTTATCATAGACAATAAGTCAAAATATGAACAAAACGCAAAACTTATACATATATATTAGCCGAAGGCCTCAGTAGCCATGGCTTCAAACTGATGGCTTAAACTTTGTAAGCTTAAGTCAACTTTTCAAATAAATAATAAATGTTTAATATTAATCCCAAGTAAAAATTGTTTAATATGTGTTATTTGTTGCTTATGTGTCTTGTGTTGTTAAACCGATTTAAGTTGAAAAGTTTAACCCAGTGTTCGTGAATTGTGGAGTAGAACTAGTCCCTGTGCCAAAAAGTAAATTTGTCTCGTTTTGAATGAAAATATACAGTTTAAGAGAATAATAATTATCACTGCGCAAATTTGCGCGTTTTCCAAAACATTGAATGTATTGCAGCTACTTTTGTCTTCAGCAATTTTCAGTTGCTCGAAGCATGGAGCAACAAGAGGACAGAAGAGGCAATATCTGAGTGGATTTGCGGTCAAGTCGGATTGGATGATGATGACCTAAACACTAGAGCCAAAATACATCAAAAAGCCAA
The DNA here is from genome assembly GCA_018904265.1 of Lordiphosa collinella. NCBI lineage: Eukaryota > Metazoa > Arthropoda > Insecta > Diptera > Drosophilidae > Lordiphosa > Lordiphosa collinella. The sequence goes on from JAEIFV010001411.1 coordinate 16,693, forward strand.
AAGTTTTCACAATTACGTGCAAAAATATTTGCCAAAATGTGGCCGAAATATTTCTAATTTTAAAATGAAGCACTCACTGTGGCTTTCGTTGGAATCGTCAATTGAACTGGGTCCTCAAAGACATGCTACACATGTTCAAAGTAAAATGGGACGTCCCCATCTAGGGTATTCAGAAGCAGGCTCAAGATTGAAGAGAAAATTGGCTGCTGATTTGGCAGTACATTATCCGCACCTCTTCTGCTACACGCGGCAGCAGTTTCAGCAAAGAAATCCAACGATAAGGATACATCAATAGTGCTCAGGAAATGTGTGCAAGACGAAGAAAGTCCCAGCTATATAAAAAGAAAAATATTTTCATCTGATCCAGTTCCGCTTACACCACATGAAGCTCTAGCTTTTTTACTGGTGAATTCTTTTTCTAAAAAGCAGTATAATAGTATACGAGAGATGGGAAAAAAACATTTTTGTGATATTTATCCTTCTTATGAAAAGGTACAGCACGCCAAATTAGAATGCAGGGCCAAAGATATATCAGTGACAGAAACCAAAGCTGAAGTTTCTTTGCAAAATTTATTAAACCACACTGTCAGCCGTATTCTTAATGTGCAAGAAGATGTGATCAAGCGGTATAAAAATATAACAAGCGTCAAACTAGTGGCTAGTTATGGATTTGATGGATCAACAGGACAAAGCTTATACAAACAACGATTTTCAAAAGAGGAACCCATATGCAATGACCATGCTCTATTTGTGACAAGCCTTATACCCCTTAAGTTGATGGGAAACTTTGGGGGAAAATATTTGGATAAATAGCTCACCTCAATCGGTCCGATTTTGTAGACCCCTGAAAGTCGAGTTTGTTAAGGAAACAAATGACCACATTCTTTCGGAAAAACAAAACTTGAACTCGCAAATACAGAATTTGTCAGAGCTTGAATATTCAATTGCAAATCAGAAAATCTCTGTGAGTTTTGAGTTGTATATGACACTAATAGATGGTAAGGTCTTGAATACTCTGACTTCAAACAAGTCATCTCAATTATGCCGAATTTGTAGAGCTGGACCGAAAGATTTTATGAGTATTACAAACCCATCCTCATTAAAATATATGCCAAAGCCTGGAAGTCTTCAGTATGGTATTAGTCCACTCCATGCATGGATACGAGTCTTTGAGTTTGTTTTAAAACTATCTTACAGAATGAATTTTAAAAAATGGCAAATAAGAGGTGAAAATGACAAATTGGAAATGATGAGTAAAAAACAATATATATTCAGAAGAGACTTCGCGCTGAAATGGGAATACTGGTAGATCAGCCCAAGCAAAATGGTTTTGGCAATACGAATTACGGAAACACTGCGAGAAAAGCATTTTCTAATCCAATCCTTCTGGCATTAGTATTGGACATTAAGTTACTTATTATAGAAAGGTTCCACATAATTTTAATTGCAATTTCCTGTGAATTTCCGACTCATCATGTAAAATTTCAACAGTTCTGCGAAGAAACTTTTACATTTTACATAAATAAGTTCTCATGGTTTCCAATGTCCCCTACCGTACATAAGATTTTAGTTCATGGATCCCAAATAATTGAAACTTCTGTTATGCCTGTTGGATGTCTAGGTGAAAACGCGTCAGAAGCGCGAAACAAATTGTACAAGCGTGATAGGCGGTCACATGCTCGTCAGAATAACAGGCTAAACAATTTAACGGATGTTTTCCAAAGATCTATCGACTCATCGGATCCTCTTATTTCAAGCAGTTTTTTAAACAAGAGATCCCATCAAAACAAAATGAAAGCATTACCAAAGGCAGTCGTGGAGCTTTTAGAAGCACCTGAATTTGATTGTGATCAAAACAACAACGATTCTCCAAGCGATGACAGCGATGCCAACGATGATTTAGAATTTAATTTGTTTCCATACTCATTAGATGTTGAAGATTTTTAAGAATGTATAATTTAAAAAAAGTGGAAATATTTAATTTGTTTCGTTAATATATTATAATAATATAAATTTAAATAATATATTGTGATAAATTTGAGAAGCAGCTCATTAAAAATGAAACCAAAGAGCTTTAAATCAAAAAATGACTATTTCACAACTTTTTCTTATAGGGGCGGCATGAGTGGGCGTGGTCCAATCTGTTTAAAATTTTAAACAGTTACACCACACACTATTACTAAGAACTGTACGAAGTTTCAACTCTCTACCTTCAGGATTAGACTTTATGCCAAAAAATCGGGCTTTCCGTCCAGTGTGCACTGTAAAACAATTTTCTCAAAAACTGTGGAGAGGATTTTCTTGATTTTTTTTTCAAATATGTCAGCGTGAATGTGTCAGCTTTCTGCTGGTATACCGTGCATTGCGGCAAAACATCTGGAAAAAGTGATATTCATCCAAATGTCGGGTTGCAAATTTTTGACTTGATATTTGAAGTACCTGCAATAATCAACTCCACCCAAACTTTATTTAATACAATAGTTTATTCTTTTCTTAACATTTTGAAATTTAATTTGTCTCAAAAAGTTCAGTAATTCCTGAGAAAATTAAAAAAAAAAAATCACTTTGTTCCACCAAACTTTATTTAATACAATAGTTTATTTTTTCTTAACATTTTGAAATTTAATTTGTCTCAAAAAGTTCAGTAGTTCCTGAGAAAATTAAAAAATAAAAAAATCATTTTTGTTCCACATTCCACCGTTCGAATTCGACGCTAAAAAGTCGTCGCTTTTTTGATGCAGCTGTTTTCACAACACTAACATGTTTGGCCAAGGAGGATTTGTATATTGATGGTAAGCGACTGGGGGCTACTAAAGCAAATGGAAATTGGTGATTATTTGGTCGCGTTGAATTGCAATCATGTGCATTGATCTGGCAACACCAAACATGGAGTGCCTTGCACCCCACTTCAATACTGGGAAAAAAGGGATTTAAAACGAAATTGAAATTTACGCACAAAAACAATAGAATCGGTGACAAAAAGAAAGAAAAATGGAAAGTTTTCACCATGGAGAGCAAGAAAATGTAGCAGATGACGAAGAGCAGGACGACGACGATGGGGATGAGGACGATGAAGAGGAAGACAGGAAGGAGCAGAAGGATACATCAAAAGGAGGGCAGCCTATGGCCCAACGAAGCGCACTGCACCGGGCAGAGCCCGACTCACTTTCCGCCACCTTCGGCTTACTGACTTCGAACAGCTACTCGTCTTCACGCTGGCTTAACCGAGAGCAAGTCCTGGTGAAATCTAAAATGTAGGTACATTGGGATCTCCCGGGGCACGAATTTCAAATGAGGGATCGGGCAGAGCGGTATAAGATTTCACCATTGGGGCTTGCATCGGCACGCAGCTGAAAAGATTCCCTTAAACCAGTCGTGCCTAAAATTTCAAATGCCTATCCAATGGGATAGGAACTCATAGTTCTGCCGGCGTCGCAGCAGTCACACGCGTAGAGTGAGAAAATAGTTACGTGTGCTATATAATTCAGTGTTCCACTACTGTAAGCAGAGGTGCCCACAGGCATCTTAAGAGCGCGTCATCACCAATACAAAGAAAGAACTTGTTGCTGCAAATTCGTTGTGTGCATCGTCCTGTACGCTTGAGAATTGTTTTGCGCTAAACAACAAATGTGGCCAGTCCGTTTAGACTAATGGCAGCCCTTTAAGGCCCTCTTCTTGAATGTTCAAAAATATGCTAAAAGCATTTTTTTAAAATTCGGAATACTTTCGGAGATTAAGTTATTTTTGTGAAGCGATGCTGAACAAAATGAAGTTGTTCACTAAACCGAACAAGTTTTCACTTGCTCTTGTTCAACCGTTCTTGTTCAGCCGCTTTTGATCTGTGACTTGTTCGTTCAGAGTGATTCTGAAGTTTTCATAAAATTAATAGACAAGTTCTATAATTTGGGAAATTATAATTATTAGAGGTCCAACATTATTTGCTAGGATTGGGGAAAACCCAGAAAAACCCAATCAGACCAACGTTACGTTAAATTTACAATGTATTATACTGCAGTAAGGTCCGTAAGGTCCGTAAGGCCCAATTGACTCCTTAAGCTCTGAAACTTGATTGTAGGAAATAGCTTGGTCATTACATCGGCCAGCTGGTTATCTGTAGAGATATATTTATGGATGATAAGCTTATTTTCAATTTGTTTTCTTGAAAAATAGTATTTTATGATTATATGCTTAGCTCTCTTATGACATGTTGGATTATTGGCTATGCTTATGCAACCTTGATTTTCTTTTAAAATTACTATTGCATCGCAATTAGGTTTACTTGGCATTGGAGTGCTTATTGAATTAAAACCATCCATATTAAATTTAGTTAAAACATTTTTAATCATCACCATGTCTATCTATTTTAATTCCAATGAAATATTTTATTTATTTTAGTTTTAGGTCCATTTGGTGCTTTTAAATGCAAATGTTTCTTCATAAATGCAAATGTTTCTTTATAATCAATGAGAAATTCTTGTGTAAAATCTCGTGCAACTAGCCTTGTCTTATATCTTACTAGCTGAATACCCGGCGTCGCCCGGGTTCTTATGATTCTTAAGAGAGCGATTATATTCAATCTAGTGCAGGCTGCATGTCGGTATAAACATTTTGGACCGTTCGATCTTTTCCTCTAAATACGCGTCTTCATGATAATCTAAAATCATGAATATTTTGAAAATTTCGTGACTTCTTTGACCGTTTGGTTAATACATCCTATTAACCCTTCTACAATTGCCTTCTATAAAATCTTCACAATAATCCAGGCTCAAATCAAAAATTTGCCAATTTCGCAATATTTTGGACCGTGTAATCTACAGCTTCCATTTACCAACGCCGGCATTGTAATATAAGCACTAAGCGCTTTCATAAATACTCATAAGGTTATTTTGCAAATTTCGCGGTTTTTGAACCTTAGAAACCTTCGCGGGCAAGCGTTGCCCAAAGTTTTATGGCAATCGAATGAACGGTATAGTTTTTGAAATTTCGCGGTTTTATGACCATTTCCGGCCCATTTATTCAATTTAGACACCTTCGCGGGCAAGCGTACAACCATTCCTCAAAGCTTCATCAAAATGGAACATTTTACAAATTTCGCGGTTCTTGGACCATTTTCCGCCCTTATCTTCTACTTGAAAACCTTTCCGGGCAAGCGTCGAACCACTATCCAAAGATTTACCGAATCCGCAAATTTTTTAATTTTCGCGATTTTTTGACAATTTTCTGCAAATTTCTTCAACTTAGAAACCCTCTCGAGTTCAATTCATTCCCCAAAGTTTGATTGTAGTCGGATAAACGGTATAATTTTGCGAATTTCGCGATTTTTGGACCTTAGAAACCTTCGCAGCCAAGTTTCTAACCATTGACCAAAATTTCATCGCAATCGGATGAAAGGTATAGTTTTTGAATTATCGCGGTTTTTGGACTATTTCCCGCCCATTTCTTCAAATCTGAATTCTTCACGCGCATGCGTCCAAACGTTCTCTAATTTTTTATAATAACCGAACATTGTGCGAATTTCGCGGTTTTTTCTACTTGGAAACCTTCCCTGGCAAGCTTCGATCAATTTCCCAAAGTTTCAGCGAAAACGTAAATTTTGCAATTTTCGCGGTTTTTGGACCGTTTTCCGCAAATTTTTTCAACTTAGAAACCTTCCCGGGCAAGCGTTCAACCATTCCCAAATTTCCATTGAAATCGGACGAACGGTATAATTTTGCAGATTTCGCGGTTTTTGGACCATTTCACAGACATGAGACATAGCCTATGACACTTTCCTGATCGACATGAACATACTGTGAAAAATTTGTGAAGATCGGTTAAGCGGTATAGACGCCCATAAGGGACAAACATACAAACATACTTTTACTTTTATATAGATGAATAGATTTGCTTTCCATGTTCATGTTTTTATTTTTTGGTCTCTGAATAATAGTCCAAATTTGATCATAAATATGAGAATCTAATTCTCTCTAATAGCTTTTTCCCAAGTGTGTCGTTTTCTATACCTCGCTTCCTGCATATATACGCTCATTGACTTCCTATCTTGCCTTGTGGCCGGAGTGGCTCAGCGGTTAGTGTGCGCGACTGCTGAGCATGAGGTCGTGGGTTCGATCCCGCCTCGGAACATCTAATGAAAAGTTTTTTTTTTCTTTGAATAAAACTTTACACCCGGCACCACCTCTTGCTGTTGGCGCCAGCATTGCTGTAATTAGCCATGAAAAGCCTCTCAAAAACTGCCGTCCGGATTCGGCGTTAAACTGTAGGTCCCTTTCTCTTGTGCTAAAATTAGAAGCGCACAAGCCAAGAGATTGAGAGAGGCTCGGCTTTGGCCCCTTGGGGCTGTTGTCATCTTGACAAGCCGATTTTACTTTTACTTTACTTCCTATCTTCGGTGCAATTACAAAAACAAAACGTAGCCAAATGGCATAAGGCTGGGTATTGCTGCTTTAAATTTTACAATTGGTACTTTATTTATACTCGCACTTGTCTTCAATTATCACTTTTCCATACTTTGTTATTTTAAGACATTCTGACTTAAATTCCATAGCAACTCCAGCATCTTCCATTTTTTTACTGAAAGTAAATTTTGTGGAATTTCCTTAAAATATAGGACATCTTCAAGAGTGATATCATCGTTATGGATATTTCGCAGCTTGACTATTCCTTTCTCAGTCGCATAGATATATTCTCCACCCATAGCTATGGATATTTCACTAGGTGATACCAGATTAAGGAAGTCAATGAACAGACTTTGGTCGTTTATCATATGGTCAGATGAACCGGAATCCAAAATGAAAGATACACCACCTTCATTTGCATGCTGAAGCATGAACAATTAATTTGAGTTCAGCGCGTGAAAATACCATATCTTCCTTGGTTAAAAAGTAGACTTTTTTTTGAAAACTTGTGTAATCAGATTTCATTTTCAAAATGTTTTTTACTTGATTTGGATGCTCATCCAGAATATAGTTTGGCCTCCGTTTTGGACTTTGGACACAGTGGGCAACCAACGGCCGCCACTTCTGGAGCAAAAGACCAAAAATGTTTGTGTATACAAACAGAAGTTTTTGTTTTTTTAAATGAAACTATTTTTATTAAGTTTCAAACAACAACGCCGTGCCATGCGTTTTAGTACTTTTATGACTGTTTTAATGACCTTTATACTGTTAACTTGCAGTTTTTACTGGCTCGTGGTCTTGCTATTCTATTGGCATAACTTTAAACAGAGGCACACAACACAACAAAGGATGCCACACACTTACAAAGGAGAATGGCTGTCTTAAGCTGTCTTTTTGGTGTTTTTGCGCGCAAGCTGCCTTTGGAATTCCCAAACAGTTTTGCCGTCGCGGCCATGGAGAAACTGCTGTTTGGACAGACATTTCAGGCTCAAGATCTCTGATGAGTGAGGATTTGGTCCCTCATAAAACGTCGTCCGATCAACCTGAAGCCTCCTTTGTTGTGTTGTGTGCCTCTGTTTAAAGTTATGCCAATAGCATAGCAAGACCTCGAGTCAGTAAAAACTGCAAGGAAAATCATATCTCAATTTATTTCTTTCCAAACCGAGTTTCAAGTTAATCGGATAAAAAGTAGTTTTTACCATTAAAATTTTCGGTGCAACATTTCCAACATCTAAATTATTTCTTTTACCATCCTTAAAAAAAAAAAAAACATGGATGATAGTCGGTCACGCCCGACTATAACATACTCTGTACCTGTGAAGTGCTGCCCATCACCGTTACGACCGGTGCTGCCCATAATTGTTTGTTTTCCTTATAACTCGACCACCGTTCATCCGATCTGTACCATTCCTTTGTCGGAACGATAAATAATCCTGATTACTTTATAAATATGGGTGGCCGGGTGGCTCAGCGGCTTGTGTGAGCGACCGCTGTGCAAGATGTTGTGGGTTCGATCCCGCCTCGGAACATCTAATGAAAAGTTTTTTTTTTTGAATAAGCTTAACACCCGGTCACCCGTCTCTGCTGTTGGCGCCAGCTTTGTCACAATTAGCCATGCAAAAGCTTCTCAAACTACCGTTCGGATTCGGCGTTAAGCTGTAGGTCCCTTTCCCATGTGCGAAAAATTAGAAGCGCACAAGCCAAGAGATTGAGAGGAGCTCGGCTTTGGCACTTTGGGGCTGTGTCAAGCCATTTTACATTACTAAATATGTCCAGAAAGAACGAACCTTCTCTCCATAAAACTTTAAGAGATATGACATTTTTTCCAATTTGCGGGGGCGGGAGGAGGCGTGGCAAAAATTGAAAATAAACTTGATCTGCCTGCAAGTATAAGAAGCATATGTCCCATACACGTCAAACCTCTATCTCTTACCATCTCTGAGATCTGTTTGTTCATACGGACTGACGGAGGGAAAGACAGTCATTTGCACAAACTTAATATACTCTGTGTACCTCTGGTACAGAGTATTAAAAGTTTTGCAAGTAAAATTTTCAGTGTATATTCTTCGTGGTCGGTTTTCCAAAATCTGGAAAACACGTGTCAAATTTTTCTTACAAACCGAGTTTCAAGTGAATCTGATTAAAATCTAATTCTCCCAATACAAACTTTTCCGGGTATTTTCGACATATACAAGGTGGGCCAAAAGAAGTCACCCTATTGGAAGATGCTCTTATTTTTACAAATAGCAGCCAAAGTCAGATCTGTCTTAACATTTGTGGACTAGACAGATGAAGAATACAAGTGAACAAGCCATGGATCGATATACTCCCCAAGAACGCGGAATAATCGAAATGGACGATTTTTCGACCAAAATCATAATGAGCGATGAGGCTCATTTCCACCTCAGCAGGTACGTGAACAAGCAAAACTATCGCTTTTGGGGCACCGAAAATCCACAAGTAATGCACGAGGAGCCATTACACCCGCTCAAAGTGACTGCATGGTGCGCTGTTCACGCTGGAGGAGTCATCAGGCCATTTTTTTTCGAGAACGCCGCGGACGAATTAGGACTGGAGGACATGTGGTTCCAACAGGACGGAGCAAAGGCACACACTACGCGAGCCACCACCGACATTCTGAAGGCGGCGTTCGCGGGTCGCCTCATCTCTCGTTTTGGCGATTTGCACTGGCCTGCAAGATCGCCCGATTTAACCGTTCCAGACTTTTTTTAGTGGGGTTTTTTGAAATCCCGTGTTTACGTAACCAAGCCAGACACCTTGGAAGCCCTCAAGGACAACATTCGACACGAGTGCGAGAATCTGCAGCCCGAAGTTCTTGCCGAAGTGATGAAAAATGCCATAAAACGAGCAATTGTAACGGCGCCCATTTGGCCGATATCATCTTTTCGAAATGACCAATAAATTTCCAAAGGTTCAAATAAATATAATCAAAAAACAGAATAAACGTTTTTTATTTAGAAAAAAAAAATGAAAGCCAAACAACATCGGATGACTTCTTTTGGCCCACCTTATATAATTGAACGAAGGTCTATGCCAAGTCATAGATCTCAGGCCCAGGCTAGGATTAGTAGTCTGGGATGTGGGGTGATAATCAGTCAGTCGATCCAAGAGACCTATGTACCTATGTAAATGTATTAAGCATAACAATCCAGTAGGCCTGCATTCTATCATGCCTCGACGTGCAATTGACCCGTCGAACAGTGTAAGCCCAGGCTTAAGTTTTAATTTGATATCAGTTAATTCAATCAACTGTTTTTCTATATTACAGGCCACATTTTCCCTTAACTCGCGAGCAACAAAGCTTTTACGAGCTGATGACCGAAACATGCATGGGCATCTGCGAGACCAAACGGCAGCGCGCTTTGCTGACCCTGGCCAAAGATCCATCCCTAGATTGCTTATTGCCCATTCTAAGCGTGTTCATTGCCGATTCCGTGCAGGTGAATGTGGCTCAGCGAAATATGTGCCTGCTGTTGTATCTGATGCGTATGGTGCGTGCTCTGCTGGGCAATTCCAGACTCAGTCTATATAAATACGTGAGTAGAACTGGGGTATAGCTTGGTCATTTGCGTGACTGCGAATATTCAATCGCTGTTTCGGGGACTCAAAAACTAATTTTCATAGAAACAAAAAAATACAAATCACTTACTTCTCTTATATTTATCAATATTGACCTGGATTGGGAATTGTTACTCTCGAAATGTTCCGGCTAATTCAAATCCTCGATTCTTTTTGCAATTCCAGCTCCATCTGTTCCTTCCGGCCGTACTAAGTTGCCTGTTGACGCGTCAGGCCTGTGCCAATCCCCAACTCGAGAATCATTGGGCCTTGCGGGAGTACGCCGGCAATATAATGGCCAAGTTGGTGCGTCACTACGACGCGATAGACAAAAGCATTTTGCCCAGAGTCATAGGGCAAGTAGAGAGAGAATTATGTCCAAAATCCAGGTCAAGCATTCTACATACCATATATCGTTTTCATTTTGCAGACTGTACAATGCCGCACTGCGTAAGAGGCACATGACAACGATGTATGGTGCCGTCATTGGTCTGGGCAAGATAGGCCATACAGCGATCCGGGCTTACATAGTACCGAAAATTTCCTACATATCGTCCAGCATTGAACCCCATCTGAAGGGCACGAATGGGATTGTGGAGTCTGCGCAGAATCGACTAGCCAGCCGGTACATACGACATCGAATGCTGAAGGTGTGCACACCCATTCTAAAGAATTTGCATAGTCCAGCCGATGACTTGGGCACATATGAGAAGGTGTATGGCTTTCTAGGTCCTTCGCTGTACTCTGCCGTGATTGTTACGCGAGTTAAGGAAAAGGCTGCAGACTGCGCGAAAGTAATGGAGAAAGAAGACTCTAGGTTGGCGGCTGTATAAAAGGAGGCAACTGAACGCGCCAGGCAGTTGTTCCTGGCTGGCAGAGGCATAGTGATTACTCGCGCTCTATCCTTAAGAAAAATGGCTTAAGGTCCTCTGACCTGTAACATTGGCTAAAAGCCACTTAATTATTTATATTATAAGAATTCTATGTAAATACAAATTTAATTTTTATTTAAATTAAATCTATCCGCCTCACGTTGGATCAAAGTTCCCTTTTTCTGTTTAAATATGTGGAAAAATTCTAATCACATTGGTGTCTTTTTTAGTTTTTTTATACACTTGGAGAGGGTATTATAAAATTGTGCGGATGCTTGTAACGCATTGAAGGAGGCATCTCCGACCACATAAAGTATACATATTCTTGATCAGCATGGCGAGCTGCGTTCATTTAGCCGTGTCCGTCTGACCGGCCGGATCGGATGATTATAGCATAAAGCTGTCATAGAATGGATCGGAAGATAAACTAGTTTTAGTAAGAAAAACTTTTTTGCTTTCAATGGAAACGCCTCCAAACTTTGTATTTCTTAGTTTACTATGCTTTTCCATGATTCCATTAAATTTGGTCGAAATCGGACTTCTACATAGTATAGCTGTCATAGAAAAGTAGAGTCTGAAAAGAAGTCTTAGTTAGAAAAATTTTTTTGTTTTCGATAGAACGTCCCTTACGTTGGCATATTTTTATTTTTTTATACTTTTACACAATTCTACAAAGTTTTGTGAAAATCGGATGACTGTAGCATATAGCTGCAGAATGAATGATTGGTCGAAAAATAAGTTCTAGAGTGAATAACCTTTTTGTTTTAAATGGAATTGCCTTCAAAAATGTAGAGGTAAGTTTGTTATGCTTTTCCAAGATTCCACTAAATTTAGTCGAAATCGGATATCAGAATGGCTCCCATAGAAAAGTAGGGTCCGAAAAGTAGTCAAATTTAGAAAAACACACTGCAAGGGTATACAAAACTTCGGCCGAGCCGAAATAACTTTCCTTTATTTTTTTAATAAATTTTAATTAAACAAATAGGGGAAGTTAACGTCGGCTCGGCCGAAGTTTTTATACCCTTGCAGCCTTTATTGCAAACAAACAAGTTTTATAACTAAGACTATTTTTGAGACTATACTTTTCTACGACAGCTATACAATATAGATGACCGATTTCGACCAAAATTAGTGAAAACATGGAAAATACGAAGTTTGGACGCGTTTCCATAGAAAGAAAAAGAAGTTTTTCTCACTTAAACTAGTTTTTGACCGATCGTTCCTATGACAGCTATATGCTATAGTCATCCGATCCGACCGGTTCCGACATATGTGCAGCGTATTTGTACTAAAAGACTACGTGCAAAGTTTGGTTAAGATAGCTTTAAAACTGACGGAAGACAGAGCATAGAAACAGACTGACGGACAGACGGACGGACGGACAGACGGACATGGTTAAATGAACTCAGCTCGTCATGCTGATCAAGAATATATATACTTTATTTGGTTGGAGATGCTTTCTTCAATGCGTTACAAACATCCGCACAACTTTATAATACCCTCTGGAAGGGTATAAAAAAATAGTTTTATTTCGCAAAACGGTGACGGTTTGAAAAAAATCATTTATTTGCCTCTTTTTTAAGTTTTTAATTTTTTAACAATACTAAAAATTAAAATTTTTAAATAATCCTAGTTCGGGCCACTGTTTGGCACAGCAGTTTTGACAAGCTAATATTTAAGTATCCAAACTTGACTTGTGACTATATAAAACCAAAATAAAAATGGCAAGACAAAGTGTGGAAAAAACTTTGATTAAGCGGAAAATTGACATGGCCCTTCATGAAATAGAGTGCATTGATGGTGGGTGTAGAAATCTAGCTAAATACGAGTATGAATAAAAATGACTACATACAAAAATTTAGTGGCCGGGTGGCTCAGCGGCTAGAGGGCGCGACCGCTGAGCATGAGGTCGTGGGTTCGATCCCGCCTCGGAACATCTAATGAAAAGTTTTTTTCTTTGAATAAAATTTTACATCCGGCCACACCTCTTTGCTGTTGGCGCCAGCATTGCTGTAATTAGCCATGAAAAGCTTCTCAAACTGCCGTTCGGATTCGGCGTTAAACTGTAGGTCCCTTTCTCTTGTGCTAAAATTAGAAGCGCACAAGCCAAGAGATTGAGAGAGGCTCGGCTTTGGTCCTTTGGGGCTGTGTCATCTTGACAAGCTAATTTTACTTTTTACCTTACATACAAAAATTTTAGCTATAGACCATGATGCAGCCGATGAAGTGATGGATGAGCTAATGGAGGATCTCACTACAATTGCATGCTGTCGGCGAGGAACCAAGTTTTCTGTGCCCAAGTCACTCAACTGGCGAGCCAATGTTCTGCCAGCATTTAATGATGGTCGCTTTCTCCAAATACTTAGAGTGACTAAGTGTCAGTTCGATTCAATCGTCGATCTAATCCGTGCGGACTCATGCTTTGTGTCATCTGTATTTCGGCCCCAAATGGATCTTCAGTTGCAGGTAGCGATTGCACTGTTTCGATTGGGGTCGTCTGGAGAAGCTGCATAGATAAGGAAAGTTGCAACTTTGTTTGGAGTAGGTGATGGCGGCTCTCTAGGTCTTGTTACAGACCGAGTGTTCGGAGCGATTTTGAGGAAGATGCCTCCATTTATTTACTGGCCAGATGCAGCTGAACGAAAGCGACTTGTCTCAAAAACCCTCCATGAGATGTCATTATGCATTGGGTAAATTGATGGTAGCGAAATAAAGCTTGCTGAACAGCCTGCAACGAACCATGAGGTGTACTTTTCGCGGAAACATGTGTACGAGGGCGGTCCCAGAAAAAGCCGACCTAACTACTTAAACACAAAAATTTATAATTTTTTTTTTATTTTTCATCATAGGATCCTTTTAGGTCGATACACTTTTCCCAGCGATGTTCAATAGCTTCGATACCTTTTTTATAATAAGAACTGTAAAGCTCTTCAAAATAGGCATTAACCTCGGACTCCACCTCTTCATTGTTGCCAAATCTTTTTCCTCCGAGCCATTTTTTCAAGTTTGGAAATAAGAAATAATCAGAGGGAGCTAAGTCTGGCGAATAAGGGGCGTGAGGTAGCAATTCAAATTTTAACTCATTAATTTTAGCCATTGCAACGGCAGAGGTGTGAACCGGCGCATTGTCATGATGGAGCAGCAACCGCGGCACCCATCTTGCGCATAACTTTTTTATGTCCAGTTTTTCGGTCAATATGCGATGTACAGCACTTTTTGAAATGCCTACACATTCAGCTAACTCACAAACTTTCAATCGCCGGTCACTCAATACACATTTTTTAATTTTGGCCACCATTTCTGAGGTGGTCACCTCATTTGGACGCCCATTACGATGTTCATCTTCGCAGCTCAAACGATCTCGCTTAAACTCAGCCACCTAATATTTTATTGTTGTAAACGAGGGAGCAGAATTACGTAAGGTAGAATCCAGCTTCATTTTAATATTGGTTGGACTAAGGCCTTTTATATGAAAGTATTGTATCACATAACGATGACCAATTTTGTCCATGTTTGCAAATCAATAACAAGCGTTCTCTATTAAAATCGAAAAAAAAAAACTGTGCAAGGTAAAGGCACCAAACTTCAAAATTAAGCTTTTAATAGTCGGTACTTCCCCTTTTTAATATTTTTTATGAACATTTTCCAACACTACTGTGCTAGGTCGGCCATTTCTGGGACGGCCCTCGTACTCCATCAAGGTACAGGTTGTCTGCGACTACCAATTGAGAATTCGAAATGTCGTAGCTGGTAGCTACCATGATGCAAAAAATTTTAAAAACTCTAAACCTTTAAAGGAGCATGAAAACTACATCAGCGGAGAAGAATGGATTGCTGGGGACTCAGCCTACCCTTTGACCAAATTTTTAATCACTCCTTATAGAAGCAATGCGACAGCAGCGGAACCAAGCGACCAAGCCAAATTCAACCAGTGACGCTGTCAATTTTGCGTACGGATTGAAATTTGGTTTGCTTAAAGAAAAATTTTTGAGCCTAAAAGAAATGAGGATTCGCATTCAAGGCCGTGATAGCCAAGAAAAGTTTTCCAATTGGATCCTTGTTTGCTGCATTCTTCTCAATCAATCGTCTTCGCTCCAGCGCTTTGAATCGCCTTCTCGTTTTCTTTTTATTATTTGCTGCTCAGACACTAAATAAAATTTAATTGAAATAATTCAATTTGTTTTTTGTGGAGATTTACTTACTTTTTTCATTTGACTTTGAGTTTGGTATGACCGCATATTTATTAAGGAATAAATCGCGAAATGGCTCTATACCAAGTGTTTTTAATCGATTCTTTGAACAATTTTACAGCAAACATTCAAAACATTACACTTTTTTACATTTACGACAGATTTTTTAATCATACCCTAGGGCATGTTAAATGTGGTAATTTTTTCTCAGGTGTTTTGTTGTTGTTTCGTAAACTTTAGAATTTACGCTTTTACGCTTTGCCATTTTACGAGGGCGGTTGAATACCCTCATTGTTTTTATTGGGAAAGGGTGCAAATAAAAGTCAAATTTTTTACAAAAAATAACTGGTGAAAAAAATTGTCCTAAAATATTTATTATTTAATTTTACAAAATAGCCCTATTTATATTTCCACCAAAAAATACCCCTTGGAAAGATCTTCGAGCGCTGTATTCTTCGAAGAATGCTTAATATTCGATCTATTCGAAAAGCCATACCCGATTTTCAATTTGGCTTCCGACTGAGCCATGGAACTCCCGAACAATTACATCCAGTGGTCAACTACATCTTTGAAGGGTACGACGGGAAAGAGTACGTAGTGGCAGCTTACCTTGACATCCAGCAGGCCTTCGATAGAGTGTGGCACGCAGGTCTGCTCTCGAAGATCAAAAAACTTCTTCCGCCCCAACTGTACCTTCTAATCAAGAGCTTCCTGACGGACAGAGCTTTTGAGGTTGCACAGGACGGAGCGACATCCCAAACAAGAACAATTCGGGCTGGTGTACCGCAGGGTAGCGTATTGGGTCCTACGCTATACTCCCTATTCACTCACGAAGAATCTTCTAATTGCAACATTTGCTGATGACACGGCCATACTTGCCCGCAACAAATGCATATACTCAGCCACAGATGCCCTTCAAGAGTACTTGAATAGGTTTAGCAATTGGGCCGATAGATGGAATATTGCCATAAACACGGACAAGTGCGCTTCGGTGACTTATTCCACCCGTCGTAACATCTGCCCGGGAGAATTCTTGCACGGTCAGCTTATGGAGCATAAAGCAGCCCATAAATACCTTGGAGTGACACTGGACAGAAGACTGACCTTTGGACAACATGTCACGACAACAGCTCAGGCAGTGGCTGCCAAAGCACGGCGCATGGGGTGGCTCCTGAATTCCAACAACAAATTGTCACTCAGGAACAAAGTCCTAATCTACAAGGCTATTCTGGCTCCGGTATGGAGATATGGCCTACAAATTTATGGAATCGCTGCGAAGTCTCACCTGAGTAAGATTAGAGTGGTCCAGGCGAAAATCCTTAGACGCATTACGGGAGCTGAATGGTACCTGAGAACCAGGGATATTGAAAAGGACCTTGGAGTTCCCATGGTTGGGGATGTTATCAACAAACAGGCCGCCACTTACCTTGACAAGCTATCTCACCACCCCAACAAACTGGCTAAAAACTTGTTAAGAAAACGGAGAATCCAAGGTGTACGTCAAAGAAGAAGGTTAAAGAGAGTCTTACCCAAGGACCTGAACTCACGGCGACTCTAGCAGGACACCATTTACACCAAATTCTCACACTTTCTCACTTAAAACCTACATTAAAACACTTTTACATTATCGGTAAGCCCAAATGGACACTGCCAAGTACTGATAAAACACAATATCACACTAGTATTAGCGGCCAAAAAGGGTACCAGAGGCTAGTTACCAATAAATGTAATCTATAAAAAAAAAACCAAAAAATAGATAAGAAAACAACAATTATATTATTCCAATTTTCGACAAATGAAAAACAAAAAATAGGGGAAAGTAAACTTCGGCTCCGCCGAAGTTTTGTATACCCTTGCAGTTTGTTTTTCTAAATAAGACTAATTTCGAACCTTACTTTTCTATGAGAGCTATAGTATGTAGATGTCCGATTTCGACCAAACTTAGTGCAATCATGGAAAAGCATAACAAACTTCTAATTAAGAATTTGGAGGCGATCCCAGTTAAAACAAAAAAGTTTTTCTCACAAGAACTTCTTATTCGACCGATCATTCATATTGCAGCTATATGCTATAGTCATCCGATATTGATAAAACTTTGTAGAAATGTGTTAAAGTATATAAAATAAGAATATGCCAACAAAAAGGACGTTTTCATTAGAAACAAATAAGTTTTCCTTACTCGAACTAGTTTTTCGAACGATCTTTTCTATGGGAGCTTTATGCTATAGTCATCCGATTTCGACCAAACTTTGTAAAAATGTGTAAAAGAATATATAAAAAGTGTATGTCAATGATAGGGACGTTTTCATAAAAAACAAAAAAGTTTTTCTCACTAGAACTAGTTTTTCGACCGAACGTTCCTATGGCAGCTATATGGTATAGTCATTCGATCCGGCCGGTTCCGACATATGTGCAGCGTATTTGTACCAAAAGACTTCGTGCAAAGTTTTTTGAAGATAGCTTTCAAACTGACGGAGGAGATAGCATAGAAACAGACGGACGGACAAGGCTAAATGAACTCAGCTCGTCATGCTGATCAAGAATGTATATACTTTTTGTGGTCGGAGATGCTTCCTTCAATGCGTTACAAATATCCGCACAATTTTATAATACCCTCTGCAAGGGTATAAAAATAATATCCGATTGCAAAGAAGTTATGGCGAAAATTTCCCTACTTGGAATTGTTAATGAAACTTCTACAAATTCTCAAAATTCTATAATGAAAATTGCAGCATAGACCAAATATTTAGAACAGGAAATTCATAGTTATTCCAACTAGTACAAATGTGTTAGCGATGATTTTGATTGCCTTGCTTGGTGGCAGTCCGATAAAAATATTATTCCTCTACTGTACAAAGCAAGCAGCAAAATTTTTTCTGTAACTGCAACCAGCATGGATTCTGGAAAAGTTTTTTCAGATGCACGAAATTGAGTAACAGAAAAGCGTTATGCCATTGCTACCAACCCTGATAATGTAAACAAAATAATGCTTCTTCATTCTAATATTTTATTTTGTTACAAAATACTATTTTCTTCGCGCTTTCGCAATTTTTTTCCCTCCTCCCTTTTTTTTTTACCTTGGCAATGTCGATTTACTTTCTAAATTAATTCGACATTCACTCTATTTTCAATTCGGTCTCTCATCGATAAAATTAAATGAATTTGAATGTCAACCAACATTCACGTTCATTCAAATTCATTGGAGAGAGTGTCAAAATTCATTCAATTCATTTTGAGCATGAAGGTTTCATGAGTGGATTTGAGTGCAATCATGCAGCCCTCTAGTTTAAATACACATGAAACTTTTGTGACCGCTGACTTAATTTTGTGACCAATGACCTAATTTAGACGCTTTATGTCTTGTGACACTGTAAAATTAATTAAAAAAACTAAACAATAAAAAATGGCAGCTACATGAAGTGACCATCCGATTTTCGTGGTTCCGAAATATGTGCAGCTAAAAGATATCTCTGTGCAAAATTTCAGCTCTATAGCTTCAAAACTGAGGGACTAGCTTGCGTAGAAACAGACAGACGGACGGACGGACAAAGCTCAATCGACTCAACTCGTCATGCTGATCAAGAATATATATACTTTATGTGGTCGGAGATGATTCCTTCTATGCGTTCCAAACCTCTGGGCAAAAATTATAATACACTTTTCAAGCGTAAAAAAAAATTGATTTTTTCAAAATTCTAGACTAGAATACCCCCTTAAGTATGAAAAAACTTTTTATTTTCGGAAGATATGCTATCCCAATTTATGTGATGTTACATTAGTTTCATTGTATAATCTTGCAAAATTTGAGTAAAATCGGATTGCTATATCTTATATCTTTTAGCGAACTTGTTTTTCCAGAGATATCTGCAGCAGTATGTACTCAAGTTTAGTTCATTAAATTCGAAAAACTGTTGAATTTTCTGACTACTATTTTAGTACATCTTCTTTATTTTGTAAATGTTTAAAGTTCAGCTCTTTAATTAGTTGCACTGGAACCAAGGCTGCGAACCGGTTCTGAACCGAATCTCGAAGAACCAGTTCAATTCGAGCTTTTTGGTTTTTTAGAACCGAACCATGTACCGAACCTTTCAAGCAAAGGTTCTTAGGAATACCTATCAGGGATGTAAACCGGTTCTGAACCGAACCGAAACGCTTATTCCAGCCGCTGAGCCGAACCGCAAACCGAACTGGCTTCCTTTTTTAGAAATGCTGAATCGAACCTATGACCACTAAGAAAAACGGTTCGGTTCTGACGAAATTTTAGGATGTGAATCGCTTTCCTCTAGCCAATGATACTTTTTTTTTATAATTTTCATAGTTTCCCTAAGACAATTTTGTGAAGACATTCCGTTCGACCTTCTCCAAGGGAGCACTGATAGACCATATTGATCCTTAGCGATGCCGGATCAATATAACCCTGAAGGATATCTTGACAAAAATTTTACAACACGTAATCCTGTAAGTTTTCTGCAATTGCCCACCGATCTCTCAATATACCTGTCATCAATCTGCATTCTATCCTTGAAAGTTAGTTCTTCTTTACCATAATTCAATCTTATCCAGGACAGTTCTTATACCTTTGCTTATAGAATTGTGCGGATGTTTGTAACTCTTTGAAGGAAGCATTTTCGACCACATAAAGAATATATATGCTTGATCAGCATGTCGAGCTGAGTTCATTTAGCCTTGTTCGTATGTCTGTCCATAGTTTTAGTGAGAAAAAACTTTTTGTTTTCAATGGAAACGCGTCCAAATTTCGTATTTCTTAGTTTACTATCCTTTCCCATGTTTTCACAAAGTTTGGTCGAAATCGGTCATCTATATTACTATAGTTGTCATAGAAAAGTATAGTCTGAAAAGAAGTCTTAGTTAGAAAAACTTTTTGTTTTCAATGGAAATGTCCTTAAAATTGGCATATATTTGGAATGCTTTTACACAATTCTGCAAAGTTTTGTCAAAATCTGATCACTATAGCATATAAATAGCTACCATAGGAACGATCGGTTGAAAAACTAGTTATAGTAAGAAAAACTTTTTTGGTTTCAATGGAAACGTTCTTTTCCTTGGCATATACTATTTTAATATATTTTTGCAAAGTTCTACAAAGTTTTGTCAAAATCGGATGACTATAGCATATAGCTGCAGTACGAATGATCGGTTAAAAAAAAATTTCTTGTGAGAAAAGCTGTAGAGGCGCTTGTTTCCAAAAGTTTTATAACCAGCCTAAAAGTAGGCAATATCTGTTCCTCCACCTGGTCTAGCATTAGATGTCGAAAATTAGCTATTGAGAAATTCCTTAAGTAAAAATTTTAGATTCCTTCATAGGCAACAGTACATAGAGGGAAAAAACCGTGAACATTGGACTCAAAATGAGCACATTCGGTCACAAAAACTAATCATGACCGGATTTTCTCACTTTAAGAACAATTTCTCACTTCAAGAACTTTTTTTTGAGAACGCAAAATCTTGATGTGAGTTGATATGTTCAGTTTTTGAGAACATTTTAAAATTAAAAAAAAAAAATAAAGTCCACAGTACACAGGTCCGTCCAGTGTCCAGATCCACTCACTGTCCAAGTCCACTGTCCAGATCCACTGTCCATGTTCAGGTCCACTGTCCAGATCCACCGCGTCCATGCCGGCCCAGGTCCAAGGTCCGCAGAGACATCGCTTGTACAACACCCCACCCGCCTTGGTTATTTATTATTTATTAAATAAATAAAAGTTTTTGTCGGACCTCACTGGGAGTAGAGCCCAAGACCTTTAGTGCGCGCAACGGCGGCGGCCGTCGCGACACGTCGTAGACGGTTAGGCTATTGCCATGCGTCTGAAGACGCACGTCTGAATGCCTACTCGTATACTTTTCGGTTGGGTGGTTGAGGTGAGCTGAATTGTGTTCATTTCAAGAACATTCGGAACATTTGTGCTCAAATATTTGAGAGAACATTCTGTTCACATTTTGAGATGAAGAAATCTTATTTTCTGACCACGTTTTCTCCCTCTCTGTAGTCAAAATAAGTTAATATTTTCTGTAAGAAATGTTAATTAGATTTATTGTCACCCGCTCAACCCACTCATCAACAAGCACAGCATCGGCGCCCAATAGTGCCGATAACGTAAGTCTAATAAGCACAACTACAACCCAACGCCCCCTCATGGACTACTCTGACATCACCTCACCCCCTGTCAGCAGCAACATGCTGTCCAACGAAGATAACACGATGCCCAGCACATCTGCAGCCGCTCTCGAAAGTACTCTTGAGAGCAACGCTAAAATAAAAATCTTCAACAAAAACAACAGCTCTCTTAAAACTACTCTCAAAGCAACAACCAAACCAAAACCTAATCTAAAATAACTTTATAACTGTTTTTTTTTTTTGTCTGAGCTTCGCCTTTGCATAGCCCTCTCTGTCGTCGTACTTATTTAAGAGATTACGGCAAAATCTCTTAATTAGCATCACGCCTACGACGGCCTTCAAAGGAGGAGCTCAGCTATTCTTTTTACTGATAATATTGGGAAACTATGTGGGCTTGCCGACACATTAATTCTCCCAATAACGAAACATTTGATCAAACAATACTTAAAAAGATACTCTACAAACCAAACCCCTTCTTTTGATATTTCAATCATGATTCTTAAGCTCATTCAATGGAATTGTAATGGCTATATAAACAACTACGATCAAATACAAATCCTAATCAAAAAATATTCTCCAAAAATTATATCCTTTCAAGAAACCCACCTACATTCACAAAGACACATTCCCACCCCAATTAACTACAAATTATACTCCTACAACTCCTCCACCAATTCATCAGGCGGCGTCGCCATCCTTATCCACACATCTATCCAACACAACGAAATCAATCTACAGCAAGACTTCGACTCAATTGCTATTAAAATACATTCAAAAACAACCTTCAATGTAATCAGTTCTTACATTCCACCAAGAAACAACTTAACCATCAACAACCTACAGAATGTTTACAATGACCTATCCACCCCCACCATTATCACAGGTGATTTTAATAGCTGGCACAGACTTTGGGGCTCGCCCCGAAATAACAAAAAAGGTAACATCCTTGCGAAGTTTATAAATACATCAACTCTGGTTCCACTTAATGATGGTTCACCTACCCACTTTAGCACACACCACACTCTTACCCATATCGGCCTCACACTATCCACTCCTACCCTTGCCCTTCAATCTACATGGCAAATAGAATCCGACAGATTCTGCAGCGACCATTTCCCCATTATCACTTCCCTCTTCGAATCAACAACAGCATCAACACTCACACCCAAATTCAAACTTGACGCAGCTGACTGGCCAAAATTTGAAGAAGCTAGCTATAACTTCCATCTTCAACGCCCCACTAGCCACAATATCAACAAAGAGTCAGCCAATATTATAAAAATAGTCCGCCAAAGCGCAAACGTGTCTATACCACAGTCAACTGCCAAACCAAGCTCCCAGTATCTGGTTCCGTGGTGGAACGCCCACCTCCAAACTCTCAAACAAAATAAAAACCAACATTGGTCCACCTTGAAACGAAACATATCTACCACCAACCTTCTTAATTATAAAAAAGCCAACGCTTTATTTAAGCGCGAATTAAAAATAGCCAAACGCTCGTCCCTCGAATCCTTTACATCAGAAATTAACCCTAACACTCCTCCGTCTGAAATCTGGGCCAACATACGTACGTTCTGTGGCTTAAAACCACGACTCTCTATCCACTGCATAAAAAAACAAAACTGCCAAACAGCAATTTCCGACGGTCTATCTATCGCGAATGAGCTTTGCGATTACTGGTCCACGGAATCCAGCGACAATAATTTCTCCACTACCTTTAAAACAAAAAAAACACCCTCTCCCTCAATCCAACCCACACCACATCTCCCTCTGCACAAAAAATCGAAACACCTATTTCGGCCCTAGAGTTAAATATAGCACTTTCAAAGCAAAAAGGCAAGACTCCAGGTCTCGACCGAGTCTCCTACCACATGATCAAAAACGTCCACCCTGTAGTTAAACTCCGCCTATTAGACCACTATAACAACATTCTCAACAATTACATTCCCCAACATTATAAAATTAGTAAGATAATTCCTATAAATAAACCCAATACCGATAAAACCAACCTTAACTCATACCGCCCCATATCCCTAAACTCATGCTTCGCAAAGACACTAGACAAAATTATCGCCAACCGGCTATGGTGGTTTGTTTCCTACAACAAATCAATCGATAGCCGCCAAACAGGTTTCAGAAAGGGAAAGTCCATATCAGACAGTCTGCTCGTTTTAGACCATCTGATATCCTCCTCCCTATCCTGCAAAAACCACACTTCAATAATTAACACTTCACTAACCCCAATCACTAACACCAAAACCCTAAAGATCCTTGGAATCACTTTCAACAACAAATACAACTGGAATGACCACATTTCAAATCTCTGTACATCCCTCTCCAACAGACTTAATATAATAAAATGTCTCTCCAGCAATAAGTACAACTGCAACCAACTCACCGTCTTAAATGCCATGAACCAGCTGATCATGTCCAAAATAGATTTTGGTCTATTTCTTTACGGGAACACCCCAAACTCCCAACTGCGACCAATCAAATCCTTGTACCACTCTGCCATCAGGATCACCCTCGGTGCTTTCCGATCCACCCCCATAAACAACCTCCTTTTCGAAACAAAAGTCATGCCAATAGAAATTCGAACCAAACTCTCCATAGCCAAACTTATAAAACCAATTCTCCTGTCCTACAACTCACCTTTGAAAAAAACAATTGACAATATTCTCAAAGCAAAAAAGAAAAACCCCAAAATTCTATCCGCTCTGCAGCGGTGCATACAAATTACATCCCACCTTGGCCTTCCAAACAAACCCATACCTGTCACTAAGAACCCAAATCCACCTTGGCTTGATTTTTCAACGACATTAAATACTTCACTCCACCTGCTACCAAAATCTTCTACTCCATCTTCAGTCTACCAACAAAAATTTCTCGAACTTAAAAACTCTCTCCCCTCACACAGATTTATATATACAGACGGTTCCAAGTCCGACCGAGCAACCTCCTTTAGTGTAGTTTATAATGAAAACAGCCTCCAACACCTCTTACCACTATACAGCTCTATCTTCTCAGCAGAAATCATTGCTATTTATAACGCAACTGCAATAGCGCAACACTCCCCTCAACCAACTGCCATTTGTACAGATTCACTGTCCGCAATGGAAGCCATCTCCAACCCCCATAACAACAACTATTATGCATCTTTAATTAGGAAAACTCTCCAAAATAAACGAAACAAGCTTAAGCTGATATGGATCCCTGGTCACTGCGGAATTACTGGGAATGAATCCGCTGACAAGGCCGCTAAAGAATCTTTCTCACTTCCGCTTATATTTCACAACAACTTCAATATCACTGACATTCTCAAATACATTAAAAACCACTTCAAATCCGAACAAGCTTCTATTTTCAACAACACCAACTCACATTACAAATCCCTGAATAAATTAAAAAATACCATTTATGACTACGCCCATCTACAACCAAATATGACCATCCACCGGCGGGTATTTACCAAGATAATTCGACTTCGCCTAGGACACACAAATATTACGCACAACTACCTTTTCAACCAGCCTCCCATGATCCCTACATGCAGCTTCTGCAACAACTTTCCTTCAACGCTCCAACATATATTTGTCGAATGTCCCCAACTCCAACCTCACAGATCCCTGTTCCCGCCCCACAATAATCCCTTAAAAGCAACTTTTGATCCTAATAGCCTCAATATAGACGCAATAATTCAATTTCTCCAAACTACAAACTTAATCAACTTATTATAAACTTCTAACTTAATTTCCCCAATTTTCTTCTATCACTCACTCTTTTAATAACAATAAGCACTAGTATTTAATTTTGTAAATAATAGTATTCTCAATTCAGTGTTCCATCCATGATATGTAAATATAAATTAATAAGCTTAAGGCCCTGTAGCTATAGCTTTAAACAATGTTCGTTCACAATTTTACATTGTCCTCGAACATATTATAAATAAATAAATAAAATCAATAAGATTTATTGTTGGTAGCACTATCGATTCCTCTTCAATTCGATCTATAAGGCCTACAGTGGTACCTCATGGCGATTTCGATTATTCAAATAATTTTAAATAAGTTAATTTTATTTTAATTATAAATTTATAATATAAATTTAATTTGAAATTATTTGAATAATTGAAATCGTCATGTAGTAATTAGTCTATTATTCTCAACGAGGTACCACTGTAGGTAGCTAAACAGGTGAGCTGGGCTAGGTCAGTTTTGGTTAGAAGACCAAAAGTGGGATTTTACATTTACTTTACCGCCTTTTATTTTGATTTCACTTGCACTTAACTACAAATATTTTTGTTTAGGAATTTCTTAGGAGAATCAGGATTGAAAATTTAGAAATAAGAGAGAGATTGAATATGAAGTTTAATTACTAAAGCCCCAGAGCTAATACCTAAATAATGCCTAGACTAGTTGGATACCCCTTAAATAATAATTTGTCTAAATTTTGTAATTACAATTTCTAATGTTGATTTCCATTATTGTTATGCTTACCCGTTTCAAATATGAAGTCCAATATTAAGATTATAATGAATTCCGAATAAGCTAATCTTTTTATCTGGAAATCTTAATGCGCCGCCATGGGATGAAGTAAACAACATTTCTTTGTTCAAGGGATCGCCAATGAACATCAGTTCATACCTGCCCCTGGCGATCATGGCAGGGTGGGGAACATTGGCCACTGAAACACCTCCTCAGTGTGGCCTGAACTTCGAATTGTCCTTCTGAGCTATATTTTCCTTTCTACTATCTTTTCTATCTTCTTAGCCCTTAGGAAGTTAACTTCCTCAATTTTTTTTTCATTTAATACGATAAATAGGGTGTGTTAGATGCATGGTACGTATTCTTTTCTACCCGACATTATCTGTTTTGGTAGGGCAATCCTCTTGGACATCATAAATTTTGCACATTCTTCTTAAGATTTTAAGGACATTTAAATGGTTTATTGGATTTCAATTTCCAAAGTGTGCATTACTACAGAAATCATAATATTTCATAAAGAGCCTATATGAATCACTGAACCGAACCGAAATCGCGGTTCTGTTAGCTCCAAAAACCAAGTATAGAACCGAACCGGCGGTTCAGAAAGGTTGTGAACCACTGAATCGAACTAGTAACAGGTGTTTTGGTGGTTAAATTCTTTCATGCAAAATAGTAGTCTAATAGCCTATTTCCACTATAGCAAATATGTACATATGTTCACTTTTTATCACATATCCAAAAATATGTAACATTTTTTCCATATGTGTCCATTCGCCACGAGTAATAACAGTGTTGTAAAAGAAAATACTAGATTATTTTATATTGATGTCACAACAATATCAACCCTGATGTTATCGATGTCACAAAAAGTCAACCCTGATTTAAAATAAATTTGATTTGATAATTGAAGGAAAGCGCGCGTTTCACAATATTATATTTAATATTAATAAATTTGATTTCAGATGGCTCCAAAACGTAAGTCAGAGTCTTGGAAGGACTACCCATTTATTTGGAAGGATGGTTGCCCAATTAATTAAATGCAAAGACGATCGCAAAAAAATTGGATATTTAACGCGCAAATACAAGTAAATACAAGATAAGTAAGGATTCTGTATACAGGTCTGTGACATGGGAATTAAGTGTGCCTGAAAAAACGCTAACTGTACCAGGCCGAGATGACACCTCTTATAAAGGCTACAACAGAGCGGATGGAGGTACTTGACCGACAAGCGACTGCTCGCTTGGAGATTACGGAGCGCATGGAGAATGCAAATGTAGAACTTTAGTCTAATATGTTCAGACTATAAAATAAAATGTTAAGTAAAACATAGAAGCTAGTACATTGTTTTTTTATTTATTGTTGTGTCTTTCGGAATTTTTCTTTAATTTTATTTGACAAACACAAATCAATGGTGAAATTTTCGCGTGAGGCAATATCAAACTTGTAATTCTTTTGTAAATTTTATTTGAGTAAGTATTAAGGCAATAATTATAAAATAATGTCTCGTACTAAATGCAACTGCATTAATTGTTTTGAGCTCCATAGAACTTAGTGCAATAATGCATAATAACTCAAATTTGAATTGTCAGCTGCCATTTACATGTTTACGAAACTGTAAAATATGTACTTATCATATGTGATCATAGTGGAAATAGGCAATAAGCGACTAAAGAAAATTTTTCTAAAACCCCCAGTACGTTAAACGTTTGCTTCAAATAATCCAATCTGTGGCGCTTTGTGAAGAAACTGCATCTAGCAGCAAACATGAGAGAAAGACAGAGGGAGAGAAGAAACAATCCATCTCAAGATTTCTTCAAGCAGTTGCTGTCTATCGTTAATGGCCATGTTCCATGCAGCAAAATATATATGAAGCTTTATCAAAGCAAATGTAAGAGAATGCTAATTTATTGGTGTACTAGCTTATACCCGCGGCTTCGCTCGCACGAATGTAAATTTGTTATTTATTTAATCCATTGATTATTGGCAAATAATCCCATCAATTTACACAAAAAAAATAAAAATAAAATAATCATTTTATGGACACCCAAATGGAACTTTTTTTATATGGAGGACATAAAAGCTCTTTTGAAGCAGTTTTCCGCCAAACTTTTCTTATATTCCAAAATCGTAAAAATCATGTTGGCAATACTTTTTTATGTAATACTTTAAAAATGAGCTTGGAGCTGATCCGATGAAAAGCAAAAGAGTTTTAAGCAACATCTTTCAGCACATATTTTTTACTTTGTGGATCGACTTTCAAAAAATTGTTAAGTTACATATTTCGTTATTTATTTTGAATGTAGCTCCGAAAATTAGCTTGGAGCTATCGCTGGGAACTTAACCTTTATACAATCTAGCCCACAAATCTGAATTATTCGGAAGAGTAGTAAGCTGTCATTGCTGAATTTTTTAATAAGATCTTTGAAAACGAGTTTGACCCTGTTCTTATGGAACACTAAAAAAGTTTTATTCAGCAGCAGACTTTGTTAGTTGGTTTTCCAAAAATTGGAAGCTTTCTATTCAGTTCATTTTTATACCCTTGCAGAGGGTATTATGCGGATGTTTGTAACGCATTGAAGGAAGCATCTCCGACAACACAAAGTATATATATTGTTAATCAGCACGACGAGCTGAGTTGATTTAGCCCAGTCCGTCTGTCCGTTTGTTCGTCTGTCCGTCTGTCTGTTTCAATGCTATCTCCTCCGTCAGTTTGAAAGCTATCTTCAAAAAACTTTGCACGCAGTCTTTTGGTACAAATACGCTGCACATTTGTCGGAACCGGCCGGATCGGATGACTATCACACATAGATGCCATAGGAACGATCGGTCGAAAAACTAGTTTTAGTGAGAAAAGTTTTTTTGGTTTCAATTGAAACCACTTCAAACTTCGTATTTCTTAGTTTTCTATGGTCTTCCATGATTCCACCAAATTTGGTCGAAATCGGACATCTATATAGTATAGCTGTCATAGAAAGTTGAGTCTGAAAAGTAGTCTTAGTTAAACAAAACTTTTTTTGTTTTCAATGGAAACGACCCTTACGTTGGCATATATTTATTTTTTATACTTTTACACAATTATACCAAGTTTTGTGAAAATCGGATGACTGTACCATATAGCTGCAGAATGAACGATCGGTGAAAAAAGAAGTTTTAGTGAGAAAAACTTTTTTGTTTTAATTGGAATCTCTTCCAAATTTCGTAATTAACAGTTTTTTACGCTTTTCCATGATTGCACCTAGCTTGGTCAAAATCGGAAATCTATATAGTATAGCTCCCATAGAAAAGTAAGGTCCGAAAAGTAGTCTTATTTAGAAAAACAAACTGCAAGGGTATACAAAACTTCAGGAAGCCGAAGTTAACTTTCCCCTATTTTTATGTATAAGTTTGAAAAAAAGATTGGAGCTTATCTCTTGGAACTGATCTTTCGCCCATACAGCCTTGACCATCCATTACCCACCCAGCTTCGTGAATTTTTCTGAAGATTTATATGCAGACTTTGTTGAATTTTCATATACAGGCCTGTTCCCGTTTCCGATTGGAATGAAAAAGTAAAACGATCGCAATTCCGAATCATTTCATTTTGGTGTTCCCGTTTCCGAGTGATATTGAAATCGATCGTCTTTTCGAATGAATGTTCGAATCGTTGTCGAATTTTAATTCAGTCATAAGGCAGCCTTGATAATTTCGATCAGCACTGCGCATGCACTGCTTCGGAATTGCGAACAGCTCAGTTTCATTTCGATCGGTTTGCTTTCGTCTACGTGCAATTTCTGAGGTAGAAACTAACCAAAAATGATTTTAAATCAAATTGAAGGCTCAATATATCTATAGGTACTTGAAAATTCTCCACAATATTTGACATGTTAGAATAAAAATATTTGCAAAATTCAAAGAATCAAGAAAATTAGAAAATTGGCAATTACTTTTCATTTCAATGACTCTAAGGAAAAACTTTTGAAACCGAATAAATTGATCGATTTTCGGAAACGGGAACAGCTACCAATTCCGATTCCGCATGATCTGATCGAAATCGAAAACGGGAACAGGCCTGATAAATTTTATTTACAACTTAAATTTACATTTGTTGAGACAAGGAGCTTTTTCCTCATCGGCATTTAACTTCAGGATCTTGGGGTGTGCAGCTAGTGAGATCTCTTCAAATAGTTAACCACGTGACCAAAAGAAGAAACGAACTTCTCGATGCGCAATGATGTTGTCGTCGCTTTCAATGTCAAGGCAGAACTGTTTTATTGATAATTTGGTAGAAATGCGTTAGCTTAAGAATGAGAACAATGTGGTGAGTTTAACAAGTATGAGAGTGCAAGTGCAAGTAAAATGATGGTGAGAGAATTTAACAATAAGAGGGTGGTTTAAGTAGTAGTACAAAGTTTGAAGTGAAACATGAGCAAATTATAATAAAATGAATTGACAAATTAACTGATTTCAATAAAGATAAGCGTATGACCGAACATCCCGGCCCCTTTGAAAGGTCCCTTTCAATATACAGGAAGAATAGCCAGCTTGTGTATGGGGCGACAACACATTCCAGTTGAGGTTCGAAGATGTACCACACGAACGTGACCGTCCTTCCCAAGGACTGTTGATTCAACTCTGCCAAGTTTCCAACGCAGAGGAGGAAGATTATCTTCGTGAATGATGACCAAAGCGCCTTCCGATAGGTTCGGTGACGGTGATGTCCACTTGGTACGAGCCCGCAACTCGTTGATGTAGTCGGTGGACCATTGCTTCCAAAAGCGTTGTTTGATGGCGATGATCATTTCGAATCGATCCAAAATCGACAAGTTTTTGGACTCAAGTGACCTCTCAGGCAATGATCGGAGAGAGTCACCAACCAAAAGATGTCCAGCAGTCAAGGCGCCGAAATCGTTTGGATCTGATGAAGTGGTGATAGAGGGCGAGAGTTAAGGATGGCCTCTATCTCAACAGCAACAGTGTTTAGTTCCTCCAGGGTGAACTTAGTATTTGTCAAAGTGCGGTTTAGAAGGCCCTTTGCACTCTTCACAGCAGCCTCCCAGAGGCCGCAAAAATGGGGTGCCCTGGGTGGGATAAAATGAAAGTTAATGAATTCGCTAGAACAAAATTTGAAAATTTCATCTTGGCTCTCCTTTTTGAACATAAACTCCTTTAGATCGCGCAGCTGGTTCGCTGCTCCAACGAAGTTTGTGGCATTATCACAAAAAGATGTCTGCAGGCAGTTTACGACGACCTCCCATGCGCTTCAGAGCATTTAGAAAGGCCTTGGTGGACAAATCAGCGACTACTTCTATGTGGACAGCTTTGGTTAAGAGGCAAACAAACATGGCGATGTATGATTTGATAGGCCCCTTTCCTCGAATCCTCAAATAGGTGTTGATAGGTCCACAAAAATCGATCCCACAGCGTTCGAATGGTCGAGCAGGCGTAAGTCGAGCAGTTGGCAATGAACCCATTAGCTGTTGTTGCAGCTTAGGCCGATAGCGGACGCAATGAATACAGGATCGTACGATGCGACGAGCCAATTCTCTAGCATTGACGATCCAGTACTCCAATCGAATAAGAACCACTAACGCCTTTGGGCCAGCATGGTGATTTCGAAGATGTAGATGGCGAACGTACTTCCAAACGAATTGAGAGCTGCTGGGCAACACGATTGGATGCTTTTGGGTGTCTGGTAAATCAGCATGATCCAATCGTCCACCAACCTTTACAAGTTCAAAGCCAGTCGAGTGATCTAAAAACGGAGTGAGAAATTTTAGATTGTTTTTTAATAGTTTTTTGCTTCTGGAGCAAGCGGATATCATCTGCGAAATGAGTTTGTTGGACGTTCCAGATTATGCAGATCGATGCGAAGCGAAGTTCTTCCCGTTCTGGTGACGCGGTAGTCGATGTTGGTTGTTTTCAGCATTTTTTGATGAATCTGATTATCCAGGCGAGAATGCGAAGTGTGCGAATATATGAGCTAATTTTGTCACTAATATCCAGAATGTAGTTGGTCACCTTTACAGCAGAAACAGACTTTTACGTTTTCAATGTCAAGTCTTTTTCCTCTTGGTGGGCCATTTTGAAGAATCCTCAAGCAGGAATGACGGCCCAGTAAACCAAATCGAATTTTGCAAGTCTCCAACGCTGCAGCCTCGAGACAATAGATCGGCTGGGTTGAGCTGAGTTGGTACGTGATTCCAGTGGCCGCCACAAGTCAATTCTTGGATATCAGAGACTCTGTTTCCCACGAAGGTCGACAAAGTGACTGAATGTTGTTGAAGCCAATAAAGTACGAGTTGAGAGTCAGACCAAAAGTATGACTTGATGGTGTGGCTTGCGAAGATGTTCTTGATTTTGTTGTATAGTTGAGCCAGCAAGTGTGCGCCGCAAAGTTCACTGGAGCCACTCTCGACTTCGACGGAAACAGCTGGACCGAAACTTGTCCAACTGAGTCCTCTGTGCGGATATAAAAACAGCATCCGTAGGCCCGAATCGATGCATCACAGAATGCGTGTAGCTGAATGTTGCACGTGCTTGGCTGCAAACAAAAACGAGGCACAGTTAGTTGCGAAAGTGAATTTAGCGACTCCAAGCAGTTGTTCCAAGCGTCAGTCAGGTTTTGTGGGATTGACTCATCCCAATCGAGTTTCAAAAGCCATAATTCCTGCATTATTATCTTGGAGACAATGACGAGTGGGGTCAGCAGGCCGATAGGATCAAAGAGTGATGACGCAGTGGACAGAATTGTACGTTTTGTGACAGTGTTGAATACTTCTTTGGGGAAAACGAAAAGCTGAGTGTATCTTCTTGTTGGTTCCAAATTACTCCAAGTGTACCGCTCACAAAGTTTTCGGAAATATGGATTTCTTTATTCGAATTATTTTCCATAAGGCCAGGGAGATTTGAGTGCCACTTACATAATGGAAAATGACCAGTTTCGAGAATTTTAATGATTTCTGCTTTGAGAGTAAGCAGAGTGTCGACATCGTCCGCTCCACACAGTAGATCGTCGACATAAAAGCGAGATTTAACAGCTGCAGCTCCCATAGGCAAATCGTCCTTGCAGTTTTCAGCCATGTAATTCAAACTACGTGTTGCAAGGTATGGAGCTGAGGCGGTCCCATATGTAACTGTATTAAGTTGGTATGTTCATAAATCTGCATCTGGGGAAGATCGCCAAAATATGTACTGGAACTTTCGATCTTCTTCATGTACGAGGATTTGTCTGTACATTTTTGTAACGTCAGCTGTAATGACAAAGCGATACATTCGAAAATTCAGCAGTAATATGTACAATTCCTCTTGGACGGTAGGACCAACCAAAAGAATGTCGTTCAGCGACTTTTGCGGTGTGGTTCGACACGAAGCGTCGAAAACGACTCTGAGTGCAGTAGAAATACTATTCGGTTTGAGTACAAAGTGATGTGGGATGTAAAAGTGTGGTTCGTCTAGGTTTGGGTTAGGAACAAGAGTCATGTGGCCAAGATTTTCATACTCCTGCATGAAAGCCACATATTGCGAGCGAATATCAGGCAAGCGTGAAAGACGTTTTTCGATAGCGAGAAATCGATTGCGAGCTGTGTCGGCTGAATGTCCAAGGCATTTAGGATCTTCTACAAACGGCAACCTGACAACAATGCGACCAGACGAATCCGTGTGTGTCGTGGATATGTAGTGATCCTTACACAGGCGATGATTTGGGTGTATGTCTTTCATAGGACGTTCAATAGATTCAATTTCCCATAATTGCTGCAAGTTGTTGTCAATTGATTCCTCAACAGTGGCCAGGCACAATGGTGAGTGCTCAGTATGCTGACGCCGAAATCTGCCCGAAACGACCCAACCAAATAATGTTTTCTGTAGGGTGGGCAAGTTTGGTCCAATGCGAATTTGACCAACAGCAAGAGCGACAAAGAATGCTTCGGTTCCGAGAAGCAGATCGATACGACGCGATTCAAAAAGGTGTTATCTGCCAAAGGTATGTTGGCAGGCAAGTTCCAGTAGATATGTCGATTTCGGCATCTGGCTGATAGGCAATGTGCGATGTGATTCCAAATTGGAGAGACAATTGATACCCTGAGACCCGAGATTTGATGACAGTTGTTGTGCGAGATTTGATATTGGTTAGCGATTCTCCAATACTACGAATTCCAATATGGTGCCTTTCACGATTAAGGTGAAGTTTTTGGGCAAAGTTTTCAGTTATGAAATTTACCTGCGAACAAGAATCCAACAACGCTCTACCAAGTTTGTATTCACCTGAGGAATCCTTGACCAATACCATAGCTGTTGCCAAAAGGATCTGATCCTCTGCTGCGATTTCCATATGAGAGTGTGTAGCAGCTTGAGATGAATGAGGTTGTGGTGCAGGCTGCCAGAAGGGTTGAGTTGGTTGAACTGGTGATGATGATGGTGCCTGTGTAGTCGAAGG
Source organism: Lordiphosa collinella (assembly GCA_018904265.1). Taxonomy (NCBI): domain Eukaryota; kingdom Metazoa; phylum Arthropoda; class Insecta; order Diptera; family Drosophilidae; genus Lordiphosa; species Lordiphosa collinella. The sequence goes on from JAEIFV010001411.1 coordinate 50,763, forward strand.
CTGCGACGATGGGGGATGATCATGATGCAACGATGATATGCCCGTTTACAATGACGGCATCTATGTGTTGACGAACATTGAGCCAGCCGATGACCGCTTCCAAGGCAGTTGAGGCAAAGTCCAAGTTTCTTGACGTTGTCGAAACGTTCGTTGTTGTTCATCGCTTTGAACTGGGGGCAGTTTAAGATTTTGTGGCCAGAACTAGAACAAATTGTACAAGCGAAATTAGTAATGGCAAACGAGGAGTTGGTTGATTGCTGAATACGAAGATTGGGTTTGTGGTGATCAGGCTTACGCTGCGACGAGGTTCCAGATGAAATTAGAAATTGACAATGACGTTCCAAAAGCTGCGTACATGTTGACCAGCTGGGCAGAGTTTTGTAGTCCAAAGATTCGTTCCACTTGATGCGGGTCTGTTGGTCGCACTTGTCAATAACAATGTAGATGAGCATTGCTTGAGCGATACTAGTTGCGTTCCCAATTGATTCCAACGAGCTGAAAATAGCAGAAGCCTTATCCACCAGGCTGCGAAGTTGCTGGCCGTTTGACTTTTCGACAGGATTTAATGCAAATAGAGCAGCAATACCTTCTAGAAATATAAGAGTAGGATTATCGTACCTTTCTTTCAATCTGTCCAGGGCCTTAGGGATAATTTTCACTCGTAACTTGAAATGCTTTGATAGTTTCCAACGCGGGCCCTCTTAGGCAGGTCAGCAAATAGTTGAACTTTTCTATACTTGATAGACCAGACTCACGTGCAATAATTTGCTCAAGGAATTGATGAAATTCCTATAATTGGAGTAGTTTCCCATCAAACGAAGGCAGCGACAATTTTGGAAGTGAGGATGACCTCATGGTGGCGGCTGGCATTGTAGGAAAATCCGGCGATATGACAGTGCTGTTTAAGTCTCCTCCAATTTGCTCCTTTATGCACAACTTGATTCCCACGTATGTGTCCTCCAAATCAGCACGACCATTGTCTGTTGTGTCAATGTTTTGAATGTCTGCTTGAACTGTTAGAGCCTTCTTGAAATATGACTCCAGAATGCCCAAGCGGCAGCGCGGTTCATCAACAGACAACCTAGATTCCGATTCGGCCTTGATCTCAACCAGAGATTTGATCGAGTTTTGTTCCTTTTCACATTACTCCGTTGGCGTTTGAGTTCCTCGAGCGACATGTTGATTGATTTGTACGATTTAATAATGCAGAATTCGATCGATTAATAGTTGCGAATCACGCGGTCCAACCGGCGGAGAAAGCAAGGGCAAAATTAAATGTACAGAAAATAGGCAACTTCAATGACAACGGAGGGTGTTGGAATTGTGGGCGTTTGCCGGCAGTTCGATAATTAATGCAGCAAAACACACGAGATTTCGATATAGATTTTAATAAAACAATGCAATTTCACTGTGGCAGTGATCGACGAAAATAATTGATTGCGTGTGACAGCGACAACGAGCGAGAACCAACTGTTGAACTGATATACAGCAGCAGAGTGCTTGTAGTGCGTAAAGCAGCGACAAACGACGAGAACGAAAGGGGGAGGTGATGCAAATCAAGAGCAGCGGTGATATGCTTGTGTGCGTTGAGCAGCGACAAAGCCGACGAGAACGAAAGAGTGTGATGCAATTCTAGCGATGTACCGATGTGCGTGTATGTAACGTGAACCGGCAGTCCATGTGGTTAGCGGTGGCGGCAGCGACGAAGTTGAAACGCATGCGTACAGCAGCAAAGCGAAAGACGAAAAATAGCGGATTGAACCGTTAGGCGAGATCACATTGTATGCGAGCGACGACGATAGCAACTTCAAGACGTAGCGAGGGCTTGTAGTTGATGTTTTGCGATTGGGTTTTCGCATGAAAAAGTTGATTATTTAAATATTTCACAGCAAAAACTACTACACCTGCCCACGTTGGGCGCCACAATGTTGAGCAAGGAGCTTTTTCCTCATCGGCATTTAACTTCAGGATCTGGGGGTTGTGCAGCTAGTGAGATCTCTTCAAATAGTTAACCACGTGACCAAAAGAACAAACGACTCTCGATGCGCAATGATGTTGTCGTCGCTTTCAATGTCAAGGCAGAACTGTTTTATTGATAATTTGGTAGAAATGCGTTAGCTTTAAGAATGAGAACAATGTGGTGAGCTTAACAAGTATGAGAGTGCAAGTGCAAGTAAAATGATGGTGAGAATTTAACAATAAGAGGGTGGTTTAAGTAGTAGCACAAAGTTTGAAGTGAAACATGCAAAATTATAATGAAATGAATTGACAAATTAACTGATTTCAATAAAGATAA
>JAEIFV010001412.1:0-52999 GCA_018904265.1 Lordiphosa collinella
ATGTACACAAAAAATCTATACATATATATAAAAGTGAAAGTATGTTTGTATGTTTGTATGTTTGTCCCTTATGGGCGTCTAAACCGCTGAACCGATCTTCACGAATTTTTCACAGTAAGTTCATGTCGATCAGGAAAGTGTCATAGGCTATGTCTCATGTCTGTGAAATGGTCCAAAAACCGCGAAATTTGCAAAATTATACCGTTCATCCGATTGCAATGAAAATGTGGGAATGGTTGAACGCTTGCCCCGGAAGGTTTCTAAGTTGAAAAATTTGCGGAAAACGGTCCAAAAACCGCGAAAATTGCAAAATTTAAGTTTTGGCAAAAACTTTGGGAAATTGATCGACGCTTGCCCAGGAAGGTTTCCAAGTAGAAGAAACCGCGAAATTTGCAAAATGTTCGTTTGTTATAAAACTTTGGAGGATTCTGATTTCAAGAAATGGGCGGAAAAGAGTCCAAAAACCTCGATAATTCAAAAACTATACCGTTCATCCGATTGCGATGAAATTTTGGTCAATGGTTAAACGCTTGGCCGCGAAGGTTTCGAAGGTCCAAAAATCCCGGAATTCGCAAAAATTATACCGTTCATCCGATTGCAATCAATCTTTGTGAAATGAATTGAAAGCTTGCTCGGGAGGGTTTCTAAGTTGAAGAAATTTGCAGAAAATTGTCAAAAAACCGCGAAAATTAAAAATTTGCGGTTTCGGTAAATCTTTGGATAGTGGTTCGACGCTTGCCCGGAAAGGTTTCCAAGTAGAAGATATGGGCGGAAAATGGTCCAAGAACCGCGAAATTTTCAAAATGTTCGATTAAGATGAAGCTTTGACGAATGGTTGTACGCTTGCCCGCGAGGGTATCTAAATTGAAGAATTGGGCCGGAAATGGTCATAAAACCGCGAAATTTCAAAAACTTTACCGTTCATCCGATTGCCATAAAACTTTGGGCAACGCTTGCCCGCAAAGGTTTCTAAGGTCCAAAAATCGCGAAATTTGCAATATAACCTTATGAGAATTTATGAATGCGCTTAGTGCTTATATTACAATGCCGGCGTTGGTAAATGGAAGCTGTAGATTACACGGTCCAAAATATTGCGAAATTTGCAAATTTTTGATTTGAGACTGGATTATTGTGAAGATTTGATAGACAGCAATTGTAGACGGGTAAATAGGAAGTATTAGCCAAACGGTCAAAAAAGTCACGAAATTTGCAAAATATTCTTGATTTTAGATTATCATAAAGAAGTTTATATAGAGAAAAAGATCGAACGGTCCAAAATGTTTATACCGACATGCAGCCTGCACTAGATTGAATATAATACCTCTTAAGGGGTTAGGTGGGTTTCAAAATTTCAAAAAAATGTATTTTTTTTTTTTTTTTATCTTATAATTCAATATGCTTAGAATATTCTCTCAAAGATTTAAAACGATCTGAGTAATATTCTAAGAGATATAGCCTCCGGATGCTCTACTCATCAGGCTATGTCAGCGTGAATGTAAATCTTTAATCGCGTTTTTCTCGAAACTACGTTTTTGAAATCGGTTGTCACGATTTCTCGAAAACTTATGAACCGATTTCTTTCAAATTTTGCACACTTCTTTAAAATAACATTATCTCGTGCTTGAACGAAGGATTTTTTTTCTATTTTAAGTGATTTTTCAAGGACATGAAGGGTGAAATTAGGGGCTCAAAAGAGGGTTTTTTGTTTTCAACGCCGCCAAAAATTTAATTTTTCTTTTTTTTCCTTCGTCCAAGAACGAGCTTTAAGGGGGTCTTCTCATTGAGCAACTTTTTTTCGACTTTTTTTTTGCATTTATTTATAGCTTGGATATTCAAAATATCCCCCAAAAGGATTTTCGAAAACTCGAATTAGTTTAGGAGATATAGTCCTTTTAGTGACCCAATGTGACCTAAATTCCCAAGCAATTGCAAACTTAAAGCGCGTTTATCTCGAAACCACGTTTTTCGAACTGGCGGCCATGATATCTCCAGTTCAACTGAACCGATTTTCATGAAACAAAGTGGAATCGACGCAGAATTGTCACCATTCTCGGCTGAACCTCGACCATAATTTTAAAAAAAATTTTTACTATTTTTTTTTACACTAAACTACAAAAAAAAGCCCGAAATTGAAATTTTTTTTTTGAATGGCCGCCATTTTGTCAAAAAAAAATCACAAAATTAAGTTTGAGGTTCAGCCGAGAATTACAATCTATACTGATTATAACCCCGTTTTTTTTTTTCATTTCGGACGCTCCGGAGACCCGGAATCGTGGCCGCCGTGACGACACCTTTTTTTTTTCACCACCAACTTTGAAGTCTCATTACTTTTTGAACAGCCCTCGTATCGAGGCAAAAAAAATTTTTTTATTTACTTTGAACCTTTTGTAATACAATAAATAAAAAAGTTTTCAATTATTCTTTGCGTTTTCAAATAAGAATTTTTTAAAAGGGTCCAAAAAACGGGTTTTGAATGAGAAGACCCCCTTAAGCATCTACTTACAGAAAATTTTTGGTTTTTGCATTTTGGATGAGTCTGTCATGAGTTATCCTGACTACGCCGAGGGTCCTTATTTTTGAGGGGTCACAGGAGACGACGTCCACGCCTTAATTTTTAATATTTTTCAATGAAAATTTCACAATTTACTTATAAAATATATACCTTTTATATGGTAAATTGATGGAATGAAATATTTTGTTGGTTAAATAAAAAAAAATTCGTAAAAATGTACCTGTTTTGAGCCTTTGAAACACACCTAACCCCTTAAGAATCATAAGAACCCGGGCGACGCCGGGTATTCAGCTAGTACTATATAATTTCTGATAGTTTAACACAAACTTACATATGTAAAAGAGAAAAAAGTACACACAAATTACTTATAAGTTTTGATAATTTTACGCAAACATTTCTACATGAGAAATGGTACAAAAAAATCACTTTATAATTTCTTAAAGTTTAACATAAACTCAGCCAAAATTATATCTAAAGAATTTTTTCTCTGTATACAAAAACTCAGCTGGGTAGACATAGGCTGATAAAATTTGGAAAATATAATCCTGAAAAAGATGGTATGGGAATATATGTATCACTGATTGTAAGAATGACATAACCAAGGCTGCAAACTTCTGAAATTCAGCAGGAGGTTCCGTCCGGGGGTTCGAACCCGTAGTAAAGTCTAAGGTTCGGTTCGCGGACCGGTTCTAGGAGCCCCTAGACCCAAAGTTCTGTTTAGAGCCCTTGGTTCGCATGAACATAAAGAAAAAGTTTCACTTTCGATTTATTAATTCGTAAGAAATAAAATTTATATAACTTTCTCTCCATATGCTTAAACATATTGATTACTTAAGTTAATGTTATTATCAAATCCATTAGATGACATTAACAACTTTTAGAAACTGCTTAGTTTAAGTTAATTAGCATTTTATCTTTCAAGAGCTGTTCATCTATACCATAAATCAGAAAGAACAAACTTAAGTGTTGAAAATGCTCGTTCAACTGATACCTGAGATGCTTGAACGGCTAGTATGGTTAAGGTAATTTTTTGTAAGTCTTCGTTATTATAACCTTTTGAAAATTTCACAACATTTGTCGATGTATGTGCTCTTGGACAATTTTCGAAGATATTTATCAGGTCTGTTCAGATATCAAATGAAAAAGAAATCGAACGATTTGGTTTTAGCTGTTCTGGTATTCGAACGATTTAGATTTCGAATGTTTCATTTCCAAATGGTTTCCGTTGACTACACTTTCACCGTAATCAACAGGTGAATCAAAACAATACAATAAATAATCACTCAGAATAGTTGATAGTAGTTGAATATAGGTGTTTAGGATGTCGTTTCTATTTTTCAGGGTATTTGATGAACATTTTCACAGCGTTTCATAAACAAGTGAAATCAGAACAGGAAAAAAATTAACTTTAACCCATTATTTTGACGCCTTTATGTACAAAATCGCATTTACATTTGAATTCGTCGGCTCCAAGCAATGTGAATTCAAATCGAGTAAATCTATCGAATTGTGAAAACCGGAACAGGTAACCAAATGGAATTCGAGCAAATTTAGTGAAAGTGAAAACCGGAACAGGCCTGTATAACATCATTCACTGATTTAACATTTGAGATTTGTTTATTGTTTTTATAAACTTCTTGTCTTCGCAATCAGACGTTGTGTCATTAATTGACGAAATTGAAAACTCTCATTAAGCTTATTTTTTTTGGCGCTTTAGTATGTCTGTAATGTGCTGTTTTGCACCTTTTTTGTCAGAAGAAAGCACTGCAGCCAATATTGGTACTGAGCTTATAATGAACATTTTTCGAGGCAATTACATGAATTATGGTACCTGTATTTTTGCAATTAATTTTGGATTTTTTTGTTGATCATGGTGATAAAAATTAAACTAATAAGAACAATTATTTAATTGAACTATGACCCTTGATCTACCTAGCTAATACTTCATTGAAGATCATTTGATTTATACAAAAACTCTATTGCATTTTAAACTCCAACTTTTGGAAGATTACCGTATTTTGATGATCCCAATGGCAACCACATTAGACTTTTTGCAGAAAGAGAACTATTTATACAATTGAAGTTTCATTCCGACATGGTACCGGAGAATACCTAGTCCCCAAACATAAATTCTACACTAAGAAAACTATTTTCTACTTTAAAGAAAAACGCCCGACTTAAAATTGCCCTGCCACAATATGGTAAGCCTATAGGGTAGCTTATGTAAGAAATAAGAAATTAAAAAAAGTTAGAAAGAAAAATTGGGAGGATGCTGCCAGTCCAAAGGCTGGCTGGATTCTGATTAACTGTGCGGCATTGGAAAGAGGTACGAGGGCCGTCCCAGAAATGGCCGACCTAGCACAGTAGTGTTGGAAAATGTTCACAAAAAATATTAAAAAGGGGAAGTACCGACTAATAAAAGCTTAAGTTTGAAGTTTGGTGCCTTCACCTTGCACAGTTTTTTTTTGGTCGATTTTAATAGAGAACGCTTGTTATTGATTTGCAAACATGGACAAAATTGGTCATCGTTATGTGATACAATACTTTCATATAAAAGGTCTTAGTCCAACCAATATTAAAAAGGAGCTGGATTCTACCTTACGTAATTCTGCTCCCTCGTTTACAACAATAGAATATTGGGTGCCATATCTTTAGGAAAAAGCTGCCGTTGATTTCTCCAGCTCTCCGAGCCGCTTGACGGCTTACCTGTTGCATTCTTCTGAGCTCAGCTTTCGAGGAATTTTCTTGACTACTCATTCACCCATACTTCTTGCTTTATTTGACTTATTTGACAAATTAGACTTTCTTAGAAAATCACAAAAATTAAAATGTTTGAAATTTATTTGTGACTTATCCGACATCTTCTTGTCACCTAATCACCTCATATCTATGTGAGTGTGTACACTTTATTATCTGATGCCTGATGACACAAAAATAAGTCTAAAGTGGTTCAGGCTCGGTTCGAAGATTATGCCTTATTTCATATTTGTCTCAGCACAGGAAGAACTGCAGCTGTTGTTATTTCTTTACATAAATTTTTTGTTGGAAATTGTGGGAAAACGTTAAACAAATTGCAGATGCTTTTTCTAGCCCACCAATTGAGCCAAATGAAGTCTGTGACGGTATTTCTGGTTCATGGATTCTCGTTACCTGCAAAGCCCCAAAATCACATTACTTCCACCTTGGCACTTATCGCAGAGCAGAGCGTTTTGTTCTTCTTTATTTACCTTACGTTTTCTTGTTTTCATTTCTTTTTTGGGCGAATTAAATATTTGTTTAGAATATATCAGCTCATATTTTTTACACGTCATTGTGCATGCGAGATTATCATTGTCATAAATCATACAGACTCGTACAATCTCACCATAAATATTTACAAAGGGCAAAGTGCGATGCCAAGTAGCTGAAGGTGGAGGAGGTGGCGGAGGCGGATGCTGATGCGTTGTTGCCTTTCAAATGCAAAACGCTTCAAAAATTTATCCTCCTCCACTATGTATGCATATGTACGAACATAATGCGAGGTCCCGTTGCCACTTGCCTCGCACTGTGTTGGCCCCCCTCCCTCGAAGCGAAACAGAAACTAACTGGCAATCTAACTAAGTTGGCCAGGCTGGTTGTAATAGGGTGAGGCTTAAAATTACTAAATTTAAGCACTCCACACTTCCAATAAGTTGCCTCTGGAAGAAAATCGAATTCTTTAATTGAATTGAGAACGATTTTACTTATTCTACGGTTCAACCCTTTGCATTCGTGCCTCACCTTGCTATGGCCTGTATTGCAGGTGATGCTGGGAGTGGCTCTGTGTGCGTGTGTTGTCTTTTCCACCTCCGCCGTAGTGAGGAATTGTTTTCACTAAGTCACTCATCATCGTTGTTGTCCTCTTGTCTCAAGGACGAGAGAAGAAACGACAACTGGAAGACGACTTGGAAGATGCTGAAAGCCTCTTCGTCCTTTGCACACCCGGTGACAATGAGTAACGAGTGCGGCGACGGGCGGGTCTGCATTGAGGGCGTGGCACGAGTGCAAGTTATTTTGTTGTGCTGCTGTCATTCGGAGCTTATAGTTGATGAGGCGTGTTATATGCATTTTATTTGCTCCGCCCGCTTCCAACCTCGCCCAGTTCCCGCAGCCATCCGGATTGTTTTCTATTTCAAGTTGCCCGTAAGGATATTAAAAACCTTCATGTATGCGTGTGCTGCTGTGTGCGTGTGTGTGTGTTTCTTTCTCCACTTTCCTTGCTGCTGCGGTTATGGCACAACGATACGCTGAAAATTGCATTTTGTGGTTGCTGGTGGATTTTTTGGTCTGGTTTGGTTCTGATGTGGTTTGCCTCGATGGCTTCCACGCACCATCGTCAGCTCGATGAGGCGAGGCTGGCATGGAAACTGGTGAAAACCAAAGTCATTCATTTATTTGTTATTCTTTGCACACACACACTGACAGAGGCAGACACACATGCATACATTCATACAGACTCGCACACTTTGTGCACACTTGGAATCTATCGCTAATGAGCGGTATCCTCTTTGCCACAGCAGGGTACCGCCAGGTGGCGCTCATCAATTAAACAAAAAGCCAACAGAGGGTTTATTGTTTGTGGTTAAAAGTCAGGTACGGCTTAAGGCAACGGCTCTGTGAACTTTACACATTAATCATGCTATTTTAAGAACTAAGAATCCAGTGAGGGTCGAGCTGCTGCTGCTGCTGGCAATAGATCTTGTTGAGGGATTGTTATAACATTAATTTTTCTAGCCTCACTGCTTTTCCACTTAGCGTTCATTATAGTTCCCAAATGCTTATGCCATGGACTATCGATATGAAAGGAACATGCAGAACGACTTGTCGCACTGATAGAAATAAATCTTTTGATGAAAGGATGGGGAGGCCTTTGAAACAGTTCGGTTAAGGAAGGCAATACATATGCTATGCGTGTAATGTTCAATTATCTTTGTTGACTTCCGAACCGGTTTTGAACCGAACCGAACCGCTTCCAGCTAAACTGCACCGCAAACTGAACCGGCATCCTCTTAGAAATGTTGAACAGATCCGAAAAAAATCAAAGAAATGCGGTTCGGTTCGGTTCAGTTCTCTGACAAGATTTAAGACGTGAATCGCTATCCTCTGGCCAATGATACTTATTAATTTGGGAATTTGAATCGTTTCCCTAAGAAAATTTTTATACGACATTTCGTTTGACCATCTACATCCCTCGCGATGCCGGATCGATATAACCTTTAAGGATGACTTGACACATATTTTGCAACTTGTAATCCTGTACGTCTTCAGCAATTGCCCTCCGATCTCTTAATATACATTTCATCAATGTGTATCCTCTTCTTGAAAGTTAATCATTGATTTGTCGTCCTCTAGCGGACAATATTTTAAATTGTCGGTACTTCCTTACCTTAATTCAATCTTTGCTAGTAGAGTATAGACATTCTTCTAAGGATTTTAAAGATATTCATAATAATATTCATAATACTTCACTGAACCGAACCGAAACCGATTTTCAGCTAGCTCCAAAAACCATGTAATAAACCGAGCCGGTGGCTCAGAAACCGTGTTCAGAGCCACTGAACCGAACCAGTATTTATTTTGGACTGGTTATCATCCCAGGTAGGGCTGGTAGGTCTTTTCTTTTTTGCCGGGTGTGACTACAAATTAAGATAAGTAATCAATTGGATATTTTTGTGAAGATGCTCCAGAATACCCGATACTGGAAGAACATGCATCTTCTCATAGTTATATGCCTAGCCTTGCCTTATGGTAGTGTTGTTTAGCTCTAAGCTGAGTGGAGACCGGAAGTAGTGTGGTACTAGCTTTAAGTGCCGTGTGAGTCTTTTTGGTATCAATGTGCCTTCTCCAAGTCAGCCTCCTTTTAAGGTAAGTAAATTTTTTGTTAAGCGGTATTGCAATATTGTTGAGCTTCAACCATTAGCAGTCTTAAGTATAAAGTTTCATGGCAGTTAGATTATTTTAAGCGAGATCCAAGTCCAAAATTTGAAATAAACTTGATCTGCGTAGGCACCATAGAAGTCTACATATAAAATTTGGTGGCTCCAGCTCTTCTAGTCATAGACATGGCTATATCGACTCGGCTGTTGATGCTGATCAAGCATATATATACTTTATGGGGTCGGAGATGCTTCTTTCTGCCTGTTACATACATTTGCCCGACTTTAGTATACCCTTTTTACACTCAAAAAACAACTCACCCAAAAAAGGCCATTTTCGCCCTAATTTTTAAAAAATCACCCTAAAAATAGGCCAAAGACGAATAACCTTTTTTCTAAGGAAACCTTTTCTAAAAATTAAAGAAATTAGATTTTCAATAATAGGGTGAAAAGCCCTTAAAAATATAAAGTTTTTCTAAATTGTATGGTAAATTTTCTCAAATTTACGGTCTCAGAAACGCCCACCACTCCCATTTACTTTGTCGCAGCAAACATTTTTTATCGCGGAAGATAAGTATGCGATTCGTCTAGTAGGTATCGCCTTACTCTAGCGATATCGCATTATTATCGCATTCTTATCTTCCTACGGGAAGAAAAGTGACACTATACGATAACTTCTTGGCGATAGGAAAGCGTTACTTCTGGGAGATAGAAAAAAGTTTCTTCTGAGCGATAAAAAAGCGATAACAAAGAAAAAATAGGGGAAAGTTAACTTCGACTCGGCCGAAGTTTTTGTATACACTTGCAGCTTCCATTGAAAACAAACATGTTTTTAAAACTAAGACTACTTGTTGGACCTTACTTTTCTATGGGATCTATACTATATAGATGTCCGATTTCGACCAAACTTGGTAAAATTATGGAAAAGCATAATACACTGTAAATTACGAAATTTGGAGGCGATCCCATTTAAAACAAAAAAGTTTTTCTCACTAGAACTTCTTTTTCGACCGATCATTCATACTGCAGCTATATGCTATAGTCATCCGATTTTTATTAAACTTTGTAGAAATTTGTTTAAGTATATTAAATAAGAATATGCCAATAAAAAGGACTTTTCATTAAAAACAAAAAAGTGTTCCTCACTCGAACTAGTTTTTCGACCGATAGTTCCTATGGGAGCTATATGCTATAGTCATCCGACTTCGACCAGAAAAAAAGAAAAATAAGGTAAAAAAAGTAGTCTTAGTTAGAAAAACTTTTTAGTTTTCAATGGAAGCTGCAAGGGTATACAAAACTTCGGCAGAGCTGAAGTTAACTGTCCCCTATTTTTTTTTATATTTTTTTATTCTAATTTTTTTTTTTTTGAATTCATTTATTACTGGTATATATACATTATATATACATTACTTATTACTAACCGAAAGTTGACTAGGACTTTGCGGTACGGCCGTGAAGTAATGTGTCGCAAAGACCCAGCCCCCTTACTCCATCGTGCTCAATCATTAAGGAAGCTGCGTAATGGCTAACCAGCTCCCAGTTTGCGCTGCTTTCAAGCATAAGTTCGACTATGCCCTCTGCATCCAGCCTCCTAGTTCCTAGAGCTTCTTCAAAGCGCTGCCTGCCGTCTCTGAACCTGCCGCATACAAAAAAGGCGTGTTGAAAATACTCCTCTGCATTCCCGCAGAAGGTGCACGTTGCGTCTGCCTCATGTGTGTATGTGTGAGTGTGTGTATATGTGTATAAGAACACAAGAAGTCAAGGGAACAGGGTATTTTGTTGTCGGGGCACTCGACTACAGCTCCCATACTTGTTTTTCAATGCATTAATCGATTTTGTTAGCCCATTGGACTATTTTTGAGCAATCAAATTCCTTAAGCTTTTTTCTTTAAATTTAAAGATTCACGCTATATTTACCATTTTTAAGGCAATTAAAAAGCAGATTCCTAAAATTTCTGGAATCACTTTTTTTAAGTGTAGTCCTGTTGCAACGAATTTTGCAGGAAAACGAAATCAATTCGTGCTCAACACATCTCTTCTTCACACATTGCATATATGCAGTACTGGGTGCACACAAGTGCCGTCACAAAGACGCATCTTAAACGTTAACCGATCGATAGCACAGCATACAGTAAATTCGAAAAATTTTAGGAAGAGGAAGGATTTAGAACATATTTTAAATTTTAGAAGTTTTTCAAAAAATTTTTTATAGAGTGTTGCTTTTCTAGAAATGAGAAAAGGTTTTCTTAATTATATACATTTGGTTTTTGATTTTGTCAAATAAAAGGGTTAAGGGTGCCTACGGCCACCCTACGGCAGTGTAGTTACCAATACAAATGTAGAGTATAATTCTGAAGAAACAACAAGCACACGAAAATTAAAGAGAAAACCGGCTATTGACAGTTGTTGTGTGTGTGTGTGTGCTCGTGTCAGTCTGATGCACATGAAATCATTCGTGGTACAACAACAAATTATACGCATACGAACGCATACTTATTTGCTGTTGTCTTCGATTTTGCAAGAAGCATGGGAGAGAAAGAGAACAAAGATACAAACTATGTTGTTGTTGCAATTTCGTAATGCGTAAGACCTTATACGCGCAGCAAAGGCCTTGAGCAAAAAACAACGAATGCGCCCGATCCGTATAGTCTGCGGGCATCCCTGATTTATATAATGAGGACTTAATCTATTACTGGATTTGGTATCATATCGATAGCAGGCTTCTTCCATCTTTGGGATATTGCTCTGGCATTAAAGATTTTTCAAATCAGGTGTAAAACACAATGCAGAAGATCAATGATCATATTTGTTATGATGAGGTAATGACCGGCAGTTGCTTCTTTATGATCTTGCATATATCACGCACTCGAAACTTCTACGGACAGTTCTTTTTTTTATTTCCAGGTTTATTAAGAACTAATACTAGGCTAATACTAATACTAAGGCAGTTACAGAACCAGTTTCAACCCTTGTGGGACGGCCGTCAAGCATTGCTTGACAGGGGAAGCCACGATTAAACCCCATTTGCTCTTTCTCTCTCCAGCCTGCGAAGCTCCTTCATTGTGAACGCAGCAAAATTGCTCACTACATCCCACACTTCTCTTCTATTAATCATGGCAGCAACCAGGTTATCGGCTCCTATCGGTGCTCCGATCATCGATGCCAGCCTCTCTCTCTGTTCCGCGTCTTCTACTTGGCCTCTTTCCCACCAGGTGCATTCGGGGGAGGAGTCATGACCAAAGCGGTGCAGGTAGTCAATGATTAACCTCCCCCGGCTTCCTTTCTATCCAATCATATTTATGGGGTATGAGTCGATAGCTCCACCGGCCCTTCGACGACGTTTCCCACTTGGATTGCCATTGCCGTATGCTTTCACTCCTAGCGTCCTCTCGCGCCTACGGACAGTGTGAAGATGCATTTGAAATCGATTGGAAAGTGTAGTGATTTGTCGCTGGGTACCACGTTCTTAAGTCATGCTGCACGTACGTTTGATCTCTCCTCAAAAATGTCAAAGTTCTTAATGCAAAAGTGCGAGTGGCCCTCGTCTACTTTAAGTGGAAAATGGGGAACGTAAACGGCAGACCCATTAAATCACATTTTAACACACGAAACAATTCGCACGTGGCCGACAACCGGGAAGCTGGGGTATTACTTAACTCTTGCCTCCAATTAGATATATCCAATCCAATCATTTTTATAGGTACAAGTTTATTTATAACCCTTCTGGTTGCCTGCATAATGGCCAGAGTGTTCAAAAAAAAAAAAAAAGGGATAGCAAACCAGAGGCCATACCCAATTGGGAGAGGGGCAGGACGGCACTTTATTCAACCTTAGCAACCCTAACTAGCTGTCGCAGCTGTGGCTATCGTAGCAACTGATGGCCCTTGGCCAGTTCATCCGCACATATCCGCAAATAGATGGGTTTTAACCGGGCCGGCTGCTTGGCCCCTCTCCCCCCAATCATTTGATTTGCTTTCTTTTGCTTTATAATCGATAAATGATTTTGTTTAGTCGTGTGTGTGTGTGTGTGTGTGTGTGTGCGGGAGCTATGCAAAATAGCCTCGGGCAAGTTGCTAGGGCTACCAGCAAAAAATAAACACATACACACACACACACACATACCAACACACGCACAGAGACTGAAAGCGAAGCGTTGATGTCACATGACATACCTAAAAGGATTTGGATTTAAGCAGCTTACCATGTAAACACACGCACACACCCTTTGCCTTTGCCGTTGCCACTGCCGCTGCCTTTGCCCTGGCCGGGGCATGCCATTGTGGAAATAAAAATTATGCTGCATACTTTTATGTAGATTATAAATACACTTGGCGAAATTCCCCTGAAATGTAGTAGGCAGACCCTTGGCCCTTTTCTCTCAGTGCCAACTTTTGTTGCAGCTGACGCTTCTGGCCCACATTTGCATATGGCCCGCTGCCGCTCCTTCGTCAACTCTGCCCGGTCCGCAGGGGGAGCGGGGGGAGGGATGTAAGAAGGCCAACAAGGCATGTCTCAAGATGCCAGGAGGCACATTTTTTTCTGTTCTGTCACCAAAGTTACAACACAGGGCGCGCCTGCGCCGGGGGGCTGTGTCGCATATGCCAACTGCAAGCTGTCCCAGCCACTGTTCCACGTCTGTTTCTCTGCATGTAAATGAGCGTCATATATTTCCCTTTTTTCCTTCTTCCACTTTTTCACTTGTGTCTTGTCTTTGGATTGCGCTTGTTATGTAAAAGTGTAGACTTTTCGTAGTTGGGCCTTACTTCATCTCTCGTGTCTTTTTATGCATTTATTTGGAGCAGCCAGCCCAGCTGGCTCTGAGTTGTTAACTCAACTATTTTGCATCGAAATATCAATGCATACTTTTGGGCATAGGCATAAATTACGCAAAGGGACTTGGAATGGAAGGGGGAATTGAGAACGAATTGAAGCAGCTTGATTGGCAGTTACCTTTTGAGGTAAGACGAGAATGACTAAGAGTTAATCAGGTTATGCGGGTCAGAGACCAGAATAGGTTTTAGCTATGATGGAGGAAAGATATTAAAAGCTCGAGCTAAGGTGTGGGTTGCATGGATCTCAGGTGGAGCTAATTTAATGGTGATGTTGGGTAATGTAGGAGTCCAGAGCTGAGCATGACCTAAGATTGAGACCTGAGTTCGGGGTAAGCTTATTTTGTTCTTAGGTTAAGCATAGTTGAGCTTTGAATATAGCTTAATTGACGAAGGATTTAACTCAAGTGCAAATGAGATTGAACTGCGATTGAGCTAAGACTGAGTCAGGGTCAAGCTAAGCCAGGGTTAAGATGAAATTGATGAATAACTTGAGGAAAACTTGACGTAACATAGCTTCAGTGCGCACTTAAAGTAAGTTAGAGCCTAGGTTCAGCTAAGGCTCAGCTGAGACTTTACTTAATTTCTGATAAGGTTCAGAATAGATGCAGTCAAGGCTCAATTAAAGTACCGGAATAGTCCAATTAAGATGTAGATAAGGTTTGGAGAACGTTTAGAGAAGGTTAGGACAAAGGAAGCTATTGACAGGGTTCATTTAATGTTTAGGATTTAATGGCAAAGATCTGAAGAGGTTAAGTTAAGACTAAAGTATATTTTGAATAAGATTTCTTCTTGGTTCTGGTTTGGTTCAAGGTTGTTTGAGATATGGCTTTGTTTGGGCCCAGTTAGGACTGAAAAGAGTTCCAGGCGGGCTCAGATAAGACTTAGGGCAGGTTTAGGTAAGGTTCATTTAAGGCTCTGGCCTGGTTAGATCATAAGTTAAATGTGGATTTCAGTCAGGTGTTGGTAGGGTACGGAGTTGCTTGAGACTTGGCATTGTTTGGGTTCAGGGAAGGTAAGACCCAGGTGAATCTTTGGTAAGGTTTACTTAAGGTTGAGTAAGGTTTTAGTAGAATTCAGGTCAAGTTCTGGTCAGGCTCTAGTATGGTTCGGGGTTGCTTAAAACAGGCTTTTGTTTCGAACATGCAAATAAGGTTCGGCTAAGGCATACGTAAGACGCAGTTCAGGCTTAGATAGTACTTGTTAGAGTCTGGTTTAGTTAGAGTAGAAGGATATGGTTCTGTTTGGGGGCAGGTAGGACTCCAAATTGATACCAGTCGCGCTCAGGTCAGGCTTGGGTAAGATTTATATAAGGTACTGGTATGGTAAGATTATAAGTTAAATAAGGGTTCCGTATCAGGGTGTAATTTAGAGTTGGTTCAATGTCCGATAAGTGTACTATCCGTTAGTTATTTGCAGTTCTTTGCTATATCCTTCGATTGGCTAGGTCAGTTGGGTGTATCCTTAAGAGCCTTCTCCTTGCCCTGATCCAATTTATCCTTCGCCTTCTAAGAAGGCGTCTGGCAAGGGATGGGATGCCACCCTGTCAAGGTATCGCGCTGAGTGTTTGTTGACAGTGTAGCCGACCATTGGGACACCTAACTCTCTCTCGATGTCTCGAGACCGAATAAACCACTCAGCACCTGAGATTCTTCGTAGATTTGGTTCAGTTTAGGTTCGGCTCAGGTGGAAGTTGAGATGAGTTTCAGCTCATGCTAAAGCTTCTTTACACGCCCTGATCGCTCAGCTGAGTTTTTCACACCTGAGTGCCAAAAAACTTAGCTGAGCAACTCAGTTTAGCATTTACACAAGCCTGAGAAGCTCAGTTGAGTCAGTTCAAAAACCAATTTTTCATTGAGCGCTGTGCTGTGCGGTCAGTTGATTTGATGGCCAGATGGCTACTCAGACGTCTGTTTACACGGGCTGACAGAAACTCAGACGAAAACTCAGCTGAGTGATCAGGTCGGTCAAATTGGGCTTTAGTCAGCTTAAGTTTAGCTTAGGCTCAGCTTAGGTTCAGCATAGGTAAGCAGTTAGTTGCATTAGTTATTTTATTAGTTAGTCAGTTAGGAGTTAGTTCAGGTTGTTCAGTTAGTTCAGGTTCAGGTTAGGTTCAGGTTAGGTTCAGGTTAGGTTCAGGTTAGGTTCAGGTTAGGTTCAGGTTAGGTTCAGGTTAGGTTCAGGTTAGGTTCAGGTTAGGTTCAGGTTAGGTTCAGGTTATGTTCAAAAAGGTTGATTTAGAGAACAGTTAATACTCGGGCAAGGCTAAGGCAAGGATAAGATTCTGTTCAGGGTAGATTGAGTTAAGATTCACGAAGTGTTGAATGTAGAACAAACCATGGATAAGCCTAAATTGTAACAAGATTAATATAAGATAAAGGTTTACTTACCCGACTTTAAGGCTGTGCGTAACAAAGTTTGTTATTGCGCTTAAGCGAAGGTTGCACAAGTCCCTAAAATAGATGTACATAAGGTTGAGCTAAAATTGAGCTTAGTAGGTTGAGGTACGGTAGAACTACTATTGAGGTAAACTTAGTTTGAGATAAGTTGTGGGGGATCTAAGTCCGAGCTAAGTCGGCCCCACTTAAGCAAAGTTTGAACAGACTTGGGATGCGCTTGAGTTGCAATTAAGTGAATACAAGGGAAGCTTAAAGAGGTTTTGATTCGGGTAAGGTTAGGTGAACCAAGGCGAAACTTAGGTGAAGACAAAACTTTGTTAAAATCTATTTAGTTGTAGCACAGAGAGAAAAGCTCAGCTTTATCTTAAGTACAGCTTACCTCCAGCTTAGACTAAAATTAGCTTGAGTGAAGCTTGTGTTAGCCTTAACAACATTGAAATCGCTTTTTAATTTTACAGCAAACTCCGCCCTGAAAATGTGTTAATCAAAACGATGCCACCTTTCCGTCTCTCCCCTTCCACAAAGCCCGAAATTATTAACGGGTTGCCGTGAGTCTCGCATTTAATGCATAATTTATTGCAGCTCGCTTCAAATATTTAATTAAAAATGGAATAATAACTGGCAAATAAAACTGCCGCTGCAAGCACGCGTGTAATTAAGCGGCAGCATCCATGACCCAGCCGCCTGCTCATCCACCCGCTCCGGCATCCTGCCTGCTGCATCCAGAGACATGCACAAAGTGCAGATAATTGCATATTACGCATACGCCACGACGGCAAACGATTTGCGCTCTCTAGTCTGTTCTGTGCCAACTCGGCACAATTTATACATGCTCCGACTCTATCAGCTTTTCGCTGTGTCAAGCAGCCAAGGGAAATTGTGAAAAATCAAATGCAGTTAGCGGGGAGTATTTATATTATTTTGGGGCTCCGTTGCAGTTGTTGTCCTTGTTGTTGCTGTTGATGATGACTTCACGCGGATGCGCTGCAGTGCCTCGACTGGTTGACTAATAGCTTGATAAACTGCATGTTGTGCGCTTCTCATAATGAACGACTTCTCTTGGCTGGTGCCATCTATCTCACTCTTATCAGTCGCTGCGAGCTGCCAGCAAACATTTTACGATCATAAATGTAGCATATTTTCGGGCTTAACGCAGCGAAATATCTTTTGTCTGCGAGGGTGGATTGAGGAGTGCACGCTGGTCGCAGCTTCTAATGACCGATCCATGATGGCATCAAAGAAGAAGAAGGTTTGAAGGCTTAGTTAAATTGGGGTAAAGGTTCTGTTAGAGCTAGGGCCGCTACGGTCACTCAATTGACAGAAACTCTTCGTCTGCGCCTCGTAGCTCGATTGCTCGTTTGCGGAAGAATTTTTACTTTCAACTTTTGTTCTTTTTTTTTGCCGTTGGCTGGCAAACCGAGTCCCGGACTGGGGGACTGGGACTGAAAACGACGACGACAAGGTATGTATGATGAAATACAAATTAAATTTCCATGGCACAAACACATGCACGAAAAAATCAGATATGAAATGTAAAACGTAACGAGAGACAGCGGCTTGGATGGATAAGCGGCAGGCGGAGGACAGGAGTCCACACATGCGAGGGTAACGAGTACTTTTCGCCTTTGTTGTTGCTGCTATTCCGCCTCCACCGACTTTGGCACAAATTTGAAGCGCACGCGGCAATTGAAGGCGAATTTAAATGGGATTCCTCCGCCACCTCGCCGGCTCATCAGCACTTGGAGCTGCCAGCAGGCGTTGTCTTGGGCTGCCACTATCATTGTGTAAATGCGTAAAAAGGCGTATAATTTGCATGAGATTTGATTTCACACCACACACCGAAGACAGGCAAAAAAAAAAGTTGTTATCCTGCCGAAAGCGTGGGACGACACAGCAAAAAAAAAACAGAACACAAAAACAAAAAGTGGGTGCGAGCGAAATGCCTTTTGGATTTGTTTAAGTGTTGAGTGTGCAAGTGAGTGTGTGTTCAACTTAAACGGAGTGACAGCTGGAACACCTCAAGAAAAATTACAAAATTTTTAATAATATTTAAAATGACTCAAATTCACTGTAAGCATTTTGGTAATTCGAATTAATGAAACTTTGAAACAGTTGGAACCAACATGTGGTCTAGGTTGAGAAAAGGGATTAAGGAAGAATCCCAAAGTTACTTATACAGAAAAGCAGAAAACGAAAAGTGTGAGGTTAGAGCTTCCCTTAATGGAAAACTTAGGGAGAAGAAAACAGATCTTTATAACAATCTGAACGCATAATTGTGCACATTTGGCCATATTGTTGCCAATTCGATCTTTATTTCCCATTTACCCGTCTTCCGTTGTCATTTATAAATTCTTCATTACAATCTAATCTTATATGACAATTTTGCAAAATTTTCTGATTTTTCTGACTGTTCGAATTACGTATATTCGAATTTCGATTTTTTTGTGGCGTTATGTTGGTACTCATGTCTCTCACTAATGCCGACAAGCTCGGCCACTTTGAATGTTCACTTAATTGTTGACAGCTGCTTTGCTTGCACGTGTTTTGGATCGTCTTCGATTTTTACCTATTCAAAAAAATGGATCAAAGAACCTGTATCAAATTTTGTGTGAAAAACGAAATTAAGTGCGCGGATGCATTCCGAATGTTGACGGTGGCATACGGAGAAGCTACCTTGGACCGAAGCAGCGTTTATCGGTGGTACAAAATGTTCTCAGAAGGCCAAGAAGATGTGAACGACGAAGAGCGTGCCGGACGCCCGAGCACTTCAACAACAGACGAAAAAATTAATGAAGTGAAGAAAATGGTATTGGCCAATCGTCGAATCAACGTTAGAGAAGTTGCTGAGGACCTAAACATATCGATTGGCTCGTGCCATTAGATTTTTATCAATGATTTGGGCATGAGACGGATCGCCGCGAAATTCGTACCAAAATTGCTCAATTACGACTAAAAACAGCATCGCATGAACATTGCTAATGAGATGTTAAACTCAGTCCGGTTATGACGTGGAAACCAAAGCTCAATCATCTCAATGGAAGCTGCCGCACGAACCAAGACCGAAAAAAGCGCGCCAAGTTCGGTCGAGTGTGAAAGTTTTGCTGACAGTTTTCTTCGATTGCAGGGGCGTGGTGCATCATGAGTTCTTGCCACAGGGAAGAACGGTCAATAGGGAATATTACCTGCAAGTTATGCGCAATTTGCGCGAAGCAATCCGCCAGAAACGCCCGGATTTGTGGAAGAACAAAAATTGGCTTTTGCACCACGATAACGCCCCTGCTCACACATCGTTGCTTGTGCGCGACTTTTTGGCCAAAAACAACACACTAATGATGCCGCAGCCACCGTATTCCCCAGATCTGGCCCCCTGTGACTTTTTCTTGTTCCCTAAACTGAAGAGGCCCATGAAAGGACGACGTTACGCTACGCTTGACGAGATAAAGACGGCATCGATGGAGGAGCTGAACAAGATAAAAAAAAAATGATTTTTTGAAGTGCTTCGAAGATTGGAAAAACCGTTGGCACAAGTGTATAATATCTCATGGGGATTACTTTGAAGGGGACAAAATAGATATTCATGAATAAATAAATAATTTTTCGTATACCATATTCTAATCTATACAGGGAGTGTCCGGAGGTTTATAACGCACAGAAGGAAGCATCTCCGACCACATAAAGTATATATATTCTTGATCAGAAATGACGTTTCATGAAAACGTCCTTTTTATTGGCATATTCTTATTTTATATATTTTAACAAATATCTACTAAGTTTTATAAAATTCGGGTGACGTGATCGGGTGTAGCATGTAGCTGCAGTATGAATGATTGGTCGAAAAAGTAGTTCTAGTGAGAAAAACTTTTTTGTTTTAAATGGGATCGCCACCAAATTTATTATTATTATTAACAGTGTATTATGCTTTTCCATGATTTCACCAAGTTTGATCGAAATCAGACTTCCATATAGTATAGATCCCATAGAAAAGTAAGGTCCAAAAATTAGTCTTAGAAAATCTTTTTTGTTTTCAATGGAAGCTGCAAGGGTATACAAAACTTCGGCCGTGCCGAAGTTAACTTTCCCTATTTTTTTTTTCTAATATCCCATGATTTTCGGATGATGCTACGATTCTTAGTCCGTGTCACCCTAAGGGGTACATTTCATGACATGGCCTACCTGAAGTGGATGCATATTAGTATTAGGAATGCCGTGAACTACTTATTGTCATTTTCTCGTTATAACGTCCGCTCCACTAAGCACAGCATAGGCGAAGCAGTGAAAAACCGCAGTATGCGTTCACATCAAACTAGCCACTAAAATGGAGCAAGAAGGAGCAGATTTAAGCATATTTAGAGAACGACATGAATGAAAGTCTTGTGGAAACCACAAGTCAGCAAATGCGAGCCATTCGTAGATTTGGCCAATCGAATACCCTCAGCTACTTTTCGAGAGTTCGGAAATGCTAAGGTGGATAGAACGGTTAAGCATATATGTTAAATAGGACAACATTTTAGAAAGTATTATTCTTACAAACTTAGGGTTGATGTCACTAAGACCAGTAGCATTCAACATTAAATATTCAAAGAATGGATTCCAGGACTTCAAACTGACCAAAAGTATGATCATTAAAAGTATTTTCGGTACTGGGGAATGTAGAAATTTCCTATTTAGTTTATCAGAGTCAACATTATTTCTTGTAGACGTTGTGGGCTTACTTATGCCCAATTTCTTAAAATAGTTCCATGTTTGTCCATTGGTAGTTGCTAAATTACTCTTGAGATTCTTAACATCATAAACACACCAACAAACATTAGACTTAACTTCAAAACGGACACAGAGAACTGTGCACACATATATAGACATTTACTTGACCAACACACACACTAGAATTAGTCAGTTTCAAATCAAACTCCGTGGCGAGCAGTTGCACTTGTCCCGTATAAATGTATGTATAGGCTTTGAATTTTGTTAAAATAATTTAATGGAAAAGCTTGTAAAATATTTGTTCAATTGTTGTTTGTTAGCCCCCTGAAGACGGACCCCGATGTGGGCTCGAAATATATTGGAAAAATATAAACAAAAAGGCCGTTTTATTTTCGGATGAGACGGATGACCTTTGGGCAAATTTGGTAATTTAAAACCGTTTATTGGACAAGATTTGGTCTCTAAATCACAAAACTTTTGCGAAGGCTTATTTAAGAACAAGACTGATAGTTTTTTTGTGAAAATTTAAAGAAAAAGAAAACAAATTGTCTCGCTCAAGCTTTTGTTACATATTCTTGTATTGGGCTTCCTCTTCAATCACACCATGTCTTATAGATGGAATAAATACTTAAGTTTTATTTTCCAAATCTTTTCATTGCCTCCACCCAGTTAACAGCTTCAAGGCTGTTAACCATTGCCAACATTCGATATATGCATATGTATGACCGTTTGCCTGTGTCCAATGGCCAGGATGTCTCTGCTTCTCAGATGAGCAAGTGGCTATTTCAATGGCCATCTCCTGCTCTTTATATGCCATAGTTTTCACACCTTTCAGGTGTTGCGGGGCGTGTTTATTGCCTGCCGAAACGTAGGTAAGCTTGGTCTACCCATTAGACTGAAGTGTAATTTATTAATTAACATACATTTGTGAGGGTTGCCTAAGGGGTACGCATAAGTCGGCCATTTGTGAAAGCTTCCTCCCGCCAAAAATGGACCAAAATCGATAAGAATGTAATTTGCCATAATTCACAGAAATTTGCTCGGCATATTGGCTTTCGTTTTTTTTTTTTTTATGTGTGTATATAAAGTATGTTTGTGTGCGGCCCAATAACAGCAGCAAAAAAGAACCAAGAAAATTATTAATGGCCAGGCTGTTGGCATTAAAATTACACCTTTTGCCACAAGGAAAATCACCAACACGCATGCAAACCCAAACGGAAGTGTCTCTTCCCATCGATACGTCGTTTGCTCGTGTGTGGTGTGTGTGTGTGTGTGTGTATGCATTAAATTGACATTCATAATATTACTTATTTATGCATGGGAAATTAATTTTGATATGTTGATTTCTCGCATGAGCAAATCCAGCCGCTTGCCACAATCAGAATCATACACATGATTGCAGAGTGAGATTGTCAAAGTCAAAGAAAGTTTTTTTTTTTTTTGGTTTTGTTTTAAATAAGCCTGATATTGATTTCGTAATCTTAATCAAGAGTTGAAAGTTTATGAAATTTGGAATATTGTTAAATATTATACAGATTTTGTTTCACGGTTAAGAAATACAAATTTGATTTCGTTTGACACTTTCATAGCTTAGTTAAATCGAGTTTTTGCTTGTATGTTTTAAGAGTGACCAGTTTTATATGAATTTTCAAAGGAACTCAAATTTAAAATCAGTCAGAAAACAGTCAAAAAATCGTGGATAATTAAAAATGAACTGGTCACACTTAAAATTTTACCATTAAGTCATGATAAAGTCATTTATAAGAAAACTACAACTAAAAAGCTTAACTAGTTTGCTCGGTCGCTGCCGACTTCTAGAGCTTTAAAGCTCGTTATTTGAATAAAGCATAACTCATAGACAGTTTTTTACTGAAGCAGCGACGTCCCTGCTCACATTGCCGACCCCTGCTTTAAGCTTCTCCTGCAAAATGATTCCCCCTGTAAGTTTCAGCAAAATTCTCCCCCCTCCCCCATTTTCTTGCCTGTCAGTGCAAGATTCATCTATCGGACAGTTAAGCTCTGTTGACTTCGGTGGTATCTTCGTGGGGGGTAAGTAAATATATCAAAATTGCAATGCTCACTGGAAATGGCACGAGTGCTTACACAAAATCCAAACGTTTCCTTCCTTTCAGCATAACATGTGCATATAAAACGAAATCAATTCACATTGCATTAGGCAATCCAAGCTCCAGACTTTGACTCTGACTCTGAGTCTGAGTGAGTGTGTGTGTGCGTCTGTGTGTGAGTGTGAGGTAAAGTGCTGACTTAACTGACTAGCTCTGACTGTGACTCTGCCCCTGACTGATGCAAGAGATTGCCCAGACGGCGGGCGGCTTTCATGCTTCACTGCAAAACGAACTCAATGCAAATGCTAAATCTTCCTCCCTTTCGAAATGAAAACGAAGACGATGAGGATGCGGATGAGGATGAGGATGATGATAATTATTATGCGCTCTACATATAATCATTATTTTGCCAATCTAAAAGCGCCCCAAAGCCATTTTGTGGAACCAGTTTAGGCAACTGGAAAGTGATTAAAAACAATTAGAGAAGTGAGGTGGCCCCAGGGGAAACGGTGGGACTGGGGAAACTGGATGAATGGGATGGGATGGGGTTGGATTTCGAATAGTATGCGTAATGCGTAATGCCAAAAACCGGATGACAGGAAGTGCGCACAATGAATTAGCGCAACGGAAGCGCAACTAGAAAGCCAAAGTCAAAGTCAAACCCCTGGGAAGTGCTTCAACCTTATTATGGGCTGCCCGGCACTCAATTTATGCATAACGAACTCTCCAGCTAGAGTCGATAGAGCGCCTTGGCGGTGAAGGATGGTGGGGGTCAAGGGCTTTTGTAATGTTGTGCATAAATAACGACAAAGCCAGTGATTGAAATGGCCTAGGGCCATGGCCATCCACCGAATTACAATGAGAAAGATCATAGCAAGAATAAAACAAGTGCAGAAAAGCAGCAAATCAAGCAGAAAATTGTTGGAGTTTTATATTTTTCCAAAGAAGTTAGAAATCTGTTAAAATCTTGAAACTCGAATCTTTGGGTCACAGAAATCATGCATTTATTATTTATTAACCCACTTAAACAAATGTGGCTTTTCAAATGGTCTTTAGCGTTGCAAAGGAGGGTTAGGGAGCGTAGGTCAGAGCTGCTGCTTTCGTTCAGAAGCGTAAGTCGTTGCAGCATGCAAAACGCAAAAGCAGAAACAGTCGCGAGCTACTTCTGTGGCGACGGCGCTGCCGCTGACTAGTGTTTCTGACTGAACGCAGCAGCTTTGACTTGCGCTCCTGATCAAAAGCAGCGGCAGGGCAATAAAGACAAATCACGAAGCGATGACAGTCGCTGCTACTTCGCTTTTTTCAGAAATCGTTTTTTGCTTCCCCTTCGAAAGCGAATTTTGGATTTGGTGAGAATCAGAGTCAGAACAAAAGCAGACGAAAAGAAAGTTATTGCTGTTTTTATACTCTGCACCAAAGGTACACAGATTTGATTAAGTTTGTGCAAAAGTATGTAACAGGCAGAAGGAAGCATCTCCGACCCTATAAAGTATATATATTCTTGATCAGCATCAACAGCCGAGTTGATCTAGCCAAGTCCGTCTGACTTTCCGTCCGTCTATCCGTATGAATGCTTCGTCCCATAGACCTATCTGCCTTCTTCATACGGTCGGTAAGGTACTGGAGAAGCTCATAATTCAGAAACTCGACGACGTCAGTAGAGCAGGTGTGTTTTCGCTAAATCAGTTTGGCTTTAGAAAGTCAAAGTCAACAGTGGATGCGATTGACAAGGTTCTCACAATAACAGGCAGTGCTAGCTGGAAACAAAGCACTAAGGAGTACCATCTTGTGGTGACACTAGACGTAAAAAATGCGTTTAACAGCGCTGATTGGAACCGAATCCTAAGCTCTTTAGATGAATTCGGTGTTCCGCAGTATCTCCAGGCAATCAATAGATCATATTTCCGTAGTAGAGTCCTTACGTACCCCACGGTGTCTGCAGGTGTTCTACAAGGCTCCGTGCTTGGACCTGTTTTATGAAACGCCATGTACGATGCTGTCCCCCGACTGTCCCTCCCACCAGGGGAGCACTTAGTGGGCTTCGCGGACGATATGGCATTGTTTGCTGTGGTTAAAGTTCTTAGAAGGAGCGAAGAGGCATGTAATTCTGGCGTTGAGCGCATCCACCAGTGGCTTAACGTGGCGGGACTCGAGCTTGCAGACACAAAAGACATTGGCGGTGCTAATAAGCAGTCGGAAGACGGTGTAATCAGCTTAGGACAGAGTCAATGGCACAGCTTTCAAATCCAAAAGAGCCATTTAATACCTTGGAGTAATGCTGGACACCAGGTTATGCAGCACTTTTGCAAGAATCATGCTCACCAAGACAGGGGCGAAGACGGCTTTTGGCGAGTGTTACTAAAGCCACTGTTTTTTATACCGCGCCAATCTGTCATTGTTCCTTGGAGTTCTTTAGCTACATGGAAGGCGTATGTGGTGCGTACCGTCTTAGTGCGCTAAAGGTGTCTTCTGCATATCGTACGGTGTTGTTGCTCATTGGTAGTATGATCCCACTTAGCAAGCTGACTACAGAAGCAAATGAGAGGTACAGGGCTTCACGATTGAGTTGCTCAAGTTAACCTAACAATGGTACCCAGCAGCATGAAGTGAGGCAGAAGTGGCAACACCGTTGGGTTCAATCCACTAAGGGTCGCTGGGCCCATAACCTAATCCCGAAATTGTTGACATGGCTGTCTAGAAAGCATGGTGTGGTGAGGTGAACTTTTACTTAACCAAGCTCCTTAGTGGACATGGCTGCTTTAGGAGCTATCTTAAAGAAGTCTACAATACTTGCCAAAGAAAGTAGGTTGTTTTTAAATGGTTACATGCGGATGAATTTAATTTTAAAAGTAAGAGCATACGAGAGCTACTTTTTAGCAATTGGTTTAGTCACTGTTTTTGTCGCTGGTTTTGTCCCAGGTTTTTACCTGGTTTGGCCACCGTTTCAAATTGCAAATGCGGCCGACTTGCGAAGTAATAAGCGTGGGCTAAGAAATCTGTCACAAAGGCAATCAAAAGTATCTGTAAAAGGTAGAGTATATTACAGTCGTATTTGACTGACTGTAAATAAAGTTTTAATAAAATCAAATGGTTCATTCTTTAGAAACTGTCAAAAATTGTGTTTAAGCTAATCGCTTTCATCAGTTTTACTTGTATGCCTAGGTTTTACGTACTTGATGAAGTTCTCTTTCACGAACTTCTCCAGCTGGTTTGGCTTGTTTAGGTTGTGAATAATAGTGTTATCCGTAACGTGTGGTGTACCGGTAAATTTACCATCACTACGTCGCTTTAAGTTGATCCTATTTCAGGTGGTGTAGGTGAATTGTGGCTTGGACTTGAATTAGCGATTAAGTTAAAGACGCTGCAGTTGTGTTGGAGTCTACAACATCAGTAGTTGATTCAAAGCTTACATGATGTTCATTCCAATGGGCATCGTCTGTGGCGTTATTCTAAGAATTAGGAGAACTTTGGAATGAATAATACATAGATCTAATGTTTAGACTAACTTACATCATCTGTTTGAAAGGAGAGATCTTTGCAGGGGTAAGAGCTCTGGACAGTTTTACAAACATAGGACTCGATTAATCATTCTAAAAACTGTAATAGATTTGGTCTTTCATCAGTTGTAATCGACCCCCTGGTTTCTTCGAATGGACCGTAGACGTCAAGATCATCCGTGTTCGCCCTATCTTCTGATGTGGGAGTTGGTCACTGTTTTGGTCAAGGTGTTCGACACTCTTTTGGTGACTGTTTTAGTCACTGTTTTGGTCACGTCATATCTACATCATTTTGATAGATAGAAGGTTCGAACCTTCAGGACATATAAAGTAATCGGGCTCGTTATCGTTCCGCCAAAGGTTTGGTAAAGAGCGGATGAACGATAGTCAAGCTATAGGCAAAAGAAACTACGCTGCTACGTCGCTGTAGCAGCGATGCCTTCAGCTGTTACTCCAGCATCTAAACCAGGGACAGGCATATTCCTATCTCGTGTGCATACGAAAAATCTGAGAGCAGCGCTGCTTTCACACACATAGTATAAGATGTATAAGCGCAGCTCCGCGACGCAGTCGTTGGTACTGAAGTTGAGAGTAATTTTTGCGCTGCTCTCACATTGTTTTGTCTATTGTTTGCCTGACTCTAATCTAAACTCACACTGAGCATACACCTTCTTTGGGCTTGACCGACTTTCTTACTTGTTTAAACACTGCTTGGGGTAACTTAATAACTTGTATCCAGTAATTTCTGGTATACACTCAATGTTCAAAGTCTTCATCCACATGCAGATCTTGCGTCTAGGAATTTGAAAGCAATACACAAATTTGCCTAAGAACAAAAAAAAATCAAATAAAATACATTAAGATTGGAGTGGAGAAACTGCCTGTGGCTTGGAGCTGCTCCGGTGTTAGGTTTGTGTGAAATTATTCGCTTCGATTTGCTGCTTCACTTGCGCCTCATCTACAGCTTTTGTCTGTTTCTTAGGCGCGCACACAACAACAACAACAACCACGTGTAATAAGGTAACCTCATTTCATATGTTTATATTACCGTTACAACGTTGGGTGTCAAGAAAAAGAAGAAGAGGCAGCTGATGAGAAGAAGGAGCAGCCACCTGAACGGCCCCAGTGGCATCCACATTTCTGGGGCAGGCTGTCTGCCTGTCGTATCTGTCGTATGTGTGCACTGCGCTGTGCCTAATAATGTGATTGCCTTGTTATGGTTAAGCCATATAATGTAATATGCCCGTGTAAGTGTGTGTATTGGCTGCACGAGTGTGTGTGTGTGTGTGTGTGCTTGTGTGAGTGTTGGATTCACAAATTTATTTTTATGATCATGTGAAATTTATTAATATTTATTGTTGTATTTGTTTCTGCCTTTATATGCGGCTCCTCCCGCTGCTCCTTGGCCTTCCTTTCTGGCATTTGGCTTATTGTTTTTATATGTACTCGCACTTGTTCGAGAGCGGGCGGAGCAACTGGAGCTGAATCTGTCAATTGCACGAATTGTCATATCAGGTGTGTGTATAGTATGTGTGTGTACCTGTTTGTGGGCGGAGCCAGCTGTCTGGCCTCTATTTGGCCAGTTGCAATCCGTTTTGCATGTGTAGAGAGAAATCCACTCAATGTGAGGCTGTGAAAGTGTGTCTCAACATGTTTGCAAATGGAATTTGTATCTGTATGTCATTATCTCTAAAGACCGAAATCCCTGCCAGTTGAGCGCGCTATGTGGGAGCATATGTCAAAGAAATGTTCACTGATGACTTGCCCGCTGGAGCAGTAATGGTCATAAGCTTTGATATGAACACACGGGGATTCGATGGAATTGCTTCATATACATTAGGTAAATGAGCTTGCTTCCAATTGGAAAGCAGTTTGGGTAGGGCTGGAGACAAGTCCGGCAGGGACTCCGGATTTGGTAGTTTATCCTATGACTACCCTTTTTAAAGAGAACTTGGGCGAAATATTGAAAAAAAGTTGGATAATTAAAATTAACGCCATACCGCAAGGGTAGAAAGAAGCAACGAGAAGGCTCCAAAGAAAATTTACCGGTAGAAGAAGATCTGTATATATCGAT
Source organism: Lordiphosa collinella (assembly GCA_018904265.1). Lineage (NCBI taxonomy): Eukaryota > Metazoa > Arthropoda > Insecta > Diptera > Drosophilidae > Lordiphosa > Lordiphosa collinella. The sequence goes on from JAEIFV010001412.1 coordinate 27,973, forward strand.
TTTTAAAAGCTGGAAAGCAAAAACCTAGAGTGGATTGGCGAGACAAAACTCCACGCTGACTTTGATCGATGTAACAACTTATTAGAAAGAGCTGAGCTTAAAAACAGACCCGTCAGTCATGTTCTTCAAACCTATTACAGCCCAAAAGCATTTGTCCGTGCTTGTGAAACCTCTTTTGGTTGTTTTTACCTAGTACTCGAAACTGTTTTCCTACGCGGGTTTTTTGGTCATAAAATGACAACGAATGAATATTTTTCAAAATTGTTTTCTTTCTTTTACTGGGTCACTCAATGGGTACTAATCGTAGAACGACTTATTCGAAATGGCCGCCATGTTCCTTCCAGCAACTCCGAAGTCTCTCTGGCCACTCATCAATCGCAAAGACAATGGTGGGCTTCAAAGACTCAATATTTGGGTGTCTAGTAGAGCAAGCCAAAGCCTCAAAAACGGACCACAGTTTGTAGTCGAAACGATTCAGGTCTGGACTACCAGCTGACCAATGATGTGCAACTTGCTGTCCTTGCTGATATTCATTTCACGAGACTAAATTTACAGCTTGCGAAGTGAATTGCGACGAATTTGATCTTGCACGGCTTCGTTGGCTTATGGCGTTCGTACAGTTCTTTGGCCATCACAACCGATTTACGGTCTCGGCCGCTGCCACTAATGCCCGCCACTCGCCTCTGTCCCGAGCGACACTCCACCAGAAGGACACTCCCAGCTTCGCAATATCTCCCTGCACCTGGTCGCGCCATCTCCGCTTCGGTCGACCCTGCGGGGGAATGCCTCCCAACTCGATCGCATGACGATTGTACACACGCTTTGCTGGAGCGCTATCATCCATACGGGTAACATGTCCTATCCAGCGCAGCCGCTGTTGTTTTATGCGCTTGACTAGGTCAGTGTCCCCATAGAGCTCATACAGTTCGCGATTCATTCGGATGCGAAATTCGCCGCCAACGTTTAGAGGTCCATAAATCCTCCGAAGAACTTTTCTCTCGAACACGCCAATTGCCGCCTCATCCTCTTTTGACATTATCCATGCTTCTGCGCCGTATAGCAATTTTCGTTTTCCGAGAGAGGGCTCTGCTCTTGAACTCCTTATTGAGCCCGTAATAACATCGGTTTGCAAGAGTAATTCTTCTTCGGATTTCCAGACTGGTGTTGTTGTCGCTGGTTATCGTCGTTCCGAGGTAGACAAATTCCTTTACAACCTTGAAGTTGTAGTCTCCCATTGCAACAGATTGTCCAAGTTTGACTCACTGCCATAGAGGTACTTCGTCTTACCTCACTCCACTAAGTTGGATGATATCAATATCCGGCATCGGCATATGCAAGTAGCATGTTATCTCTGGTAAAGATGGTGCCCGTTCTGTTAGCATTTGGGCACTGGCGCAGTATGTACTCCATCAGCAGATTAAAGAAGTCGCACGATAAGGTGTCACCCTGCCTAAAACCTCTTTTGGTATCGAAAGGCTCGGAGCGGTCTTTACCTATTTTGACGGAGCTTTGTGTGCTTCTCAACGTCATCATGCAAAGTCGAACATACTTTGCTGGAATACCAAAGGTAGACAGGGCTTCAAAGAACTTTGACCTTATCGGCGTGTCAAAGGCGGCTTTGTAGTCAACAAAAAGGTGGTGGGTGTCGATATTTCTCCCTCGGGTCTTCTCCAGGACTTGACGCAATGTGAATATCTGGTCTGTGGTGGATTTGCCAGGTCTAAAGCCACACAGATAAGGTTCAATCAGTTGACTTATTCTCGGCTTTAGACGTTCACATAGGATGCATGATAGAACCTTATATGCGATGGGAAGGAGACTGATCCCGCGGTAATTGGCGCAAACTGCAGGGTCTCCTGTTTTAAATATTGGACAGAGTACACTTAGATTCCAATCTTCGGGCATGCTTTCTTTGGACCATACTCTGCATAGTCGTTGGTGCATGCACCTTACCAGCTCCTCACCGCCAGCCTTGAACAATTCAGCAGGCAGCTCATCAGCGCCAGCAGATTTGTTATTTTTTATCCTTTTTATGGCTAACAGGACTACATTATGGTCCGGCGGATTTCTGATCAGATTTCCGTGCTCGTCCTTCAATAGTGTGAATCTGGGCTTAAAACCTTCGGTTAGTTGCCCAATCTTTTGGTAGAATTTTTGAGTCTCACTCTTTCCGAACAGCACTTCGACTTCCTCCCTCATGCGCTTTTCCTGCTCATTTTTCTTCCTTCTGAAAAGGCGCTTCTCCTCTGTCCTTTTCTCCCGGTATCGCTCCTTAACAGCCCGCGTTGCTCCCAACTGCAGAGTTCTCCTGTAGGCAGCGCGGCGGCACTCATCATCGTACCATGACTGTTTTCGGGAGTTTTCGGCAAATCCGAGAATCACCTTGGCAGCTGTACTCATAGAGTGTGAAATATGCTTCCACTGTTCGTCTACACCAGGAGGGCCAGGTGAGGTTTCCCTGAGCAGCTGAGTGAGTTTAGCTGAGTAGACTTTGGATGTCCGTTGTGATTGCAGCTTCTCAACGTTCAGCTTTCGGCGTGTGTTAGACTGTGCGGCATGTGCCACACTGAGCCGTGTGCGTACTTTGGCTGGAACAAGGTAGTGATTCGAGTCAATATTGGCTCCTCGGCGCGCACGTACGTCTAGAACACTCGAAGAGTGCCGTCCGTCTATCACAAAGTGATCAATCTGGTTTCGTGTTGATTGACGATCAGGGGACTTCCAGGTCGCTTTGTGGACGTCGCGGTGTTCAAATCTGGTGCTACTAATGACCATGTTCTCTCTTATTTGGCCCGATATTTCTATCACAACCGTTTGACGGTCTCGGCCGCTGCTATTAATGCCCGCCACTCGCCTCTGTCTTGTGCGAGCTGGCACCAGTTGTTCAGTTTAAGCGCCTTTATGTCTTCCAGCACCTGTTTTTCCCACTGTTCTCACTCCACTAAGTCTCTGGACCCATCCAGTCGAGGCAGCTTCCTTCCTCGGCCTGGATAGGGTATAGTTTCAACACAAACCTCTCTAATCTTTACCCTCTCCTTTCCTTCATTTTTCTTACTTCTATGTACATACGGATCAACCCACCAGCAGTTACAACAACAGCGGCTGCGCTGGATAGAACATGTTACCCGTATGGATTATAACGCTCCAGCAAAACGGGTGTACAGTCTGCATGCGAACGAGTTAGGAGGCAAGCCCGGGCCGGGTCGACCGAAGCGAAGATGGCGCAACCAGGTGGAGGGAGATATTGTGGAGCTGGGTGTGTCCTCCTGGTGGGATGTCGCTCGGGACAGAGGTCGTCAAATGGCCAGAGCAGAAGAAGAAGTTTTATGTCTAGTTCGGTGCACTTAAATTTTTTGGATTCATTTTTAAAATCGGCTTTGCCCAGTAAAAAGATTGATCCTTCACCTTCAGGCTTTGCGCAATACACGACTCCCGTTTGGTACTGGGTCGGATTCCTACTGCATCGCTTATAATTTATATATAGGGAGTGGAGACTACTGACGATACAGCAAGAACAATATAGAAATAAAAAATTATGATAAAAAAAATAAATAAATAAATAGGTCTTCATTTGATGAATTTCAAAAGCAGAATGAATAACAATATTCCTGCACGACCTGCTTGACTTGGTTTCAAATTTCCAAGGCCTGCTTGTTTCGATTTATGTAACAACTACTTAGGTGTCCCGACAAATTTCGAACCGCCTAACAGTTAATGAATGTAGTTTATACCTTTTAGCTAAACTTAATAAATGAATGCACAAAATTGATTAAGTTCAACAGTTCAAGAAAGACATTTGCATTGATGAAGCTATGTGTTTTTTTGCATGGACTACATTTCAATTGATTCTTTTCGTTAAAAAACCTTGTGATATACGATACTTTACGCTTTGTTAAGAGGCGCAAGGACAAACATTGAAGATGGTTTGCCGAAACGTGAACATGCCACGAAAATTAACATGAATTTACTAAATTCAGAACACAATTTCTCAAGGACTGGCCTTGTGATTTGTTAATCGTCATGGTGAATGCAAGGCGAATCGGCAGTTGAATTCATTTAAACTCAAAGGGCACATCGCTTTGAATTATCGGAATCATTGGAAGGAGAACTTCATCACCTATGAAGTTTCCTTTGAGTACCCACATTGATCATCAGTTTTCTTATCACCAAATGCATAATATTGCATAGTTTTGGTTAGGATAAGATTTCGAAGCAAGATGAATTTTCAATAGTAGTTAATTTTCTTCTTTCTTTTCTTACAGAAATGTTGTTGTTCTACGGAGACTTTCGGACTTCCCCCTTTGGTGGAGGGAAGTTCGAAAAGACTTCTTGTGCGTTCGCACCTTTGATTATAATTATTATCCTTAAAGGAATACCATGAAGCTTTCTTCCCATTATATATCCATTTTTAACTGCAATCTTAAAATGGGAATGAGTTACTGAGATTTGAACCCAGGTCTTGCTGCCTTTTAGCTAAAGGCTTTGACCTCTACACCACCACCGGCAATACGGAAATCCTAACCAAATGTGCTATAGGAATTCAGGCAAGCAATGGGTAGCACTTTTTTGTATTGTTTACCAACACTGGAAGTTCTCATCAACCGGCTCAGGGCTGCTTAGTTGTGAAATTTTGGGCGAGTGTATTTTGTCGTTGTTTGTATAGGATTATACTCGTACACGTTTTAATGAGCACGCTTCACGTTTTTCAAAGTACTGAATAGCTCTTGCGAGCGATCCTTCTTTTATTGTAAAAATTTTCAACCCTTAAGTCTATCTTATGCTTCGTTTGTAAGATGAAGCGGTTGTATTTCTAAAGGGTGTTTTTTTAAGAACTATAGGAAAGTTTAAAAAAAAACACATAAAATTCAGAAAAATGCATGAAATCTTTATTTGAATCGATAGTAAGGTCCATATAATTTAATGTTTGAAGATTATTTTATGCAAATGTTGACCGTGACTGCGCCTCAAATAGTCCATCCTCTTCGTCAAATTTTGGCATACTCTTTCCAACATTTCGGCCGGTGTCTCACGAATAAATGCTTCAACGTTTCTTCCAATGCGTCAATTGAAGCGGGCTTGTCTGTATAGACATGAGCTTTAACATAGCCCCACAAAAAATAGTCTAAAGGCGTTAAATCGCACGATCTAGGCGGCCAATTGACCGGTCCCGAACGTGAAATAAAATGTTCACCGAACTCGCCACTCAATAAGTCCATTGTTGCGCGTGCTGTGTGGCATGTGGCACCGTCTTGTTGAAACCACATGTCATGCAAGTCAAGCTCTTGCATTTTGGGCAAAAAAAAAAGTTGGATATCATCTCACGGTAGCGCTCACCATTCACAGTTACGTTACGATTCGCATCATCTTTGAAGAAGTACGGTCCAATGATGCCACCAGCCCATAAACCGCACCAAACTGTGACTTTTTCTGGATGCATTGGTAGCTCTTGCAATGCTTCTGGCTGATATTAACTCCAAAATCACAAAAATGAATTCTGCGTTGACACAATTTTTCGGTAAAAAGTGGATCTTCGGCCAACTTTCCAAGAGCACCAAAAATTAAGTGCGGTAGGTCGTTCGGCTGAACACTAAATTTTGCAAAAAACGTTGTTGAGTAACAGAGGCCCAATTGCTGCGAACCGACGAACGATAATTGATGGTCATCATTAACACTGGCCGATACAGCTGCGATATTTTCTTCAGTTCGCACTCTACGTAAGCGTGTTGGTGGTTTAATGTCCAACAATGTAAATTTGGTGCGAAATTTAGTCACAATAGCCCGAATAGCCGCTTCAGTGGGTCGATTAAACTGACCATAAAATGGAAGAAGCGCGCGATGAACTTTCTTAACAGAGCACACATTTTGATAATAAAATTCAATAATTTGCAAGCGTTGTTCGTTTGTAAGACTATTCATGGTGAACTGAAGATGTTTGACAGTGAAACAAAACACGAAACATGCGTGAGCTGTTTAAACCAGTGTTGCCAAAAAGATAACAGCTACAAAATCACTGAAATCGATTGCTCAATGCCAAGTAAATTCAATTCGAGAGAAAATTACTACCAGATCTAGTAACCACAGAGTGTCTTGTTACTCATATACAAATTAATACAACTTAAGCGCGAAACATTTACGTTTACACGAAAATCGAATCGAAAGCCGGAACAGACCCGTATGTGTCAGTCAGGAGAATGCAACAACGTTAAAATACAACAACAGTCTTAGGCTGCAATTTACTGAACATATCGGAATCCAGGGAGCTGTTGAGACTCTGGAAAAAGCGCGGCGCGATGAACTAGTTGAGCGGCAGGCCAGATTGATATCTGCCGAAACGCCGGAGCAGGCTAGCAATCGACGCCAGTAATTTGCTGAATACTTCGCACTCCAGAGAGCTGTAGAGAAAGCAGCCGAAGATCAGCGGTGACTACCACTTTCTCGGAATAGTTGTGGTAATTTTCCGCAAAGCTTTCCATCCACAAGCTCTTAAAAATGGAAAGAATGAACAAAGCGTGCTGATTTTGCCACGTTTCAAAATGGGAAAATGGGTGAGATGACTTGTGTTGCTCTGAGGTCAAAGTAGTAATCCCACTATAAGACGACACATATATACACTCACTGCCTTGGCCAAGCATTATCTGGAAAGGAGAAATAAGATGTACATCTTCTTTGTTGACTTTAAAGCTGCTTTCGACACAGTGGACAGGCAAAGCCTCTATTTGAAACTAAGCAATATTGGAGTCTCAACAAAGATGATAAAAATGATACGAAGCCTATATCACTTCAACCAGACAGCAGTGTGGGACGGCAATAACCTATCAGAATGGTTTGAGTCCAACATGGGAGTAAAACAGGGATGTCTTCTGAGTCCCCTTCTTTTCGCGTTGTATGTAGATGACATAACGTCATGTCTGCCAGGGGGCGTTTACTTGGGATCAGAGCACATAAAAGTGTTAATGTACGCCGACGACATGGTACTACTAGCGGAGAGCCCTATAGTAATGCAACAAATGATAGACGCCTTATTTGAATACTGCCAAAAGTGGAGCCGAATATCGATACCTGGGAGTGACTCTTACCCCACGCATGACGTTTCATAAGCACCTCAATCCAAAACTTAGCGACTCCAAAATTGCAATAAACTCGACTTGGAAAGAGCTGCTTAGGAAAAGGAACGTCAGCCACAGCACCAAATATGCCCCATTTGTAGCCACTGCAAGAGCAATTATGTGCTATTCTGCTCAAGTGTGGGGCGTTGATCAATTTGAAGACGTAGAAAAGCTTCTTCGTTTTTTTGTCAAACGAGTGTTCCACCTACCTCAGTACTCCCCCAACTATGCAATACATTTAGAAACAGGACTTCCCACCATGTCACAGTATACAATGCAAATTCATTTTGACTACGTTACCAAAACCATGCGAATGCCCCCCACTCGTCTCCCAAGAGTTGTTACAACGTACCTGCTAGAGACCAAAACGCAGGTTTTCCGCACTTGGGAATCGATGGCACTGGAACACAACATCGAATGCAATCTGAGCGATTACAACACATGGAGCGTTTGGCAAGGTCAGAAGCTAGAGCTAGTCAGTCCCGCGTCACCTACAGCCAACTGCAGTATAACCTTTCGACTAGGAACTACTTCCAAGATGACATCGAAGCAGCAGCCATATCCGTTATTTTCCGAGCGAGAACAGAACTGATGAACCTAAACTACACCCCGTATAGTACCACGCCCCGCCAGTGCACACTCTGCAATACCGGAGAGAGAGAGGACACTGCACACTTTTTTGCCCGGTGCCCCATACTGAAAGAACTTAGGGTTCTGCACTTGGGAAAATCAACACTGTCGCGCCAGGAGTCACACGCACTGCTCAACGGAAGCAATTGGCGCTCCCTTACTGCCTACTTGCGGGAGAGCCTCCAATATCGCCGAAGCTTCCATATGGACTACGGCGTTACGTGATCTGGAAACCAGGAAAGCATAGTCACATTTGCTAGGCTAACGGCTAACTGCCACAGCCCCTATTTTATTATCTATTCAACTTTCTTTTTTTGTTAAATTGTTAAACTTCAGAATAAGTTTTTTTATACTACTTTAAAAAAAAAAAAAAAAAAAATTGAAAATAGAAATAAATAATACTACTACTACTACTACTATAAGACGACACAGTGGATCTATTAAAGAACTGTCCTATACTAGCTTAAAACAATAAGTCACACAATTACTCTAGATTGAGATTTTGGGTTCGAAAAGTTTTCTCTCGTATAATCAACAAACGCCAAGTGCTGAGGTTTGACCAAAGACCTATAGCAACAAGATAAGTAACGGCCTGCCAAGTAAATGGCAAGGGGAAATTTTAATGTGGACCTTCGATTTTACTTTAGTGTGATTTGCGTGTGTGAAGTTTGCTGAACAAACTTTGTACACAAACATTACACATGTGTAAAACCGAAGGTCCACTTTGAAAATTACCTTCAAAGTTCCCTGACAGGCCCATTATAGGTCTTTGGTTTGACCACCTTTCCATTCAACACAATTCCACGCACACTGCATTAGCCAACAATCGCAACTTACATAAATGCTGCTGTACTGCTGCTGCTGCCCTCCTTTAATTAGTATTTACTCAATCGACCCTGCTCTTTACTTAAAGTCTTTTCCCTTATTTGGACATGGAATGCGAACGTTCTTTCCCACTTAAACATATTTCCCTCAATATCAAGGTCCTGGGTCAAGTGTCGACCTTTATTTCATAGCCAATAAGTGAAAATCATAAGTAGTGAAAAATATGCAAAATTAAAGTACAGCGAATAAAAAGTAAGCCAATGCCAAAATAGTCAACCGCAAGAGCCTTGGGTAAGCGCACACCAACAAAAAAAAAAATAAATAAAGAGGAGAAAAATGAAAAAGGAAAGAAAGGAACCGACAACGAGGCGGAGAATGAGAACAAAATGAACGAAATACAAAAATAAATCCCAAGCAGGCAATGTGCTTCGAGTCCTTTGTGTGTGTGTGTGTCCTGTGTGTGTGTGTGTGTGGAGGGTAATAATCTTATCTTTAACTCGGCAGAAACAGAAGCCGTTGCCAGCGACTGTGAAAGGCAGTGACACTAAGCGAAATATTTCAGGCTGAAATTAAAAATGTTGCCACTCATTTGGTTGGTTAAGTTGGCCAAAGGTGTCTGTCAGGCGGGATAACTGCCAGTCGCGGTCTCCAGGGTTTTTCTCCCAGTGTGTGCCTGGGCATTGTATGTTAAATATGCGTGCCTGCTGCTTTCATTTGGGCCCCGTTCTCTTTCTCTGCCATTTCCATATGGCGTCATATTGCTGAATGTTGGGCGGAGGCAGCGGCGGTTGGTTTCATACAATTGAAATTTGTAATTATTCAAATCGGATTTAAATACACACACACACAGGCATACAGACATACGCTGACAGCCGGCAAACGGATACACCGACAGACTGACGCGTCACAGCGACCGACTTTTAGTTTGCTGCGTAGCAATATTTAAGGACGAACAGAAAAAAAAAACACAAAATTAAATAAAATAAAAAGAGCAGCGCCAGAGACAGGTGCATAATGAGCCAGCCCTGGCCTTCCGTCTTCATCTCCGCCCCCCCAGATCCGCCTTCATCTCCGTGTTTGTGTGACAATGCCAAATTGGATGAAAATTAATTCATTTTGAAGCGTTAAGATTCTTTACGCGCTAATGAGTTGAAGTGTGCACACACACACACACACACACACACGGCTGGAAAACCTTGGCACAGGCAACAGCTGCTCTAATGTCCTGGCCACATTTGCCTTGCGGTTACCCACGACGGCGTCATCCAGTGCTCCTTTTAACCCACTTTTCCTGGGTCCTGGAAACCACACAGGAAATGATGAAACGGAGCTGCACCTTTTCTCAATCTCAACTAATTCAAAATTTAACTAAAATTGATAAACTTTTATCTAGTATTTGCCTTATGGCCAAAGAGATTTGCTGTAGTAATTGAATAACTGCTGTCATGTTGATTCAAGTAATTAAAATCATGCAAACACACACACACTGACACACACATGAGCCCGGCTCTTTATGCAAAACTGTTGAACAACAACAACAATAACAATAATCATTATCAAAACAACAACAAATTAAAAACCTAATAATTGTCTAATTATAATTCCAACTAACGAGTTTTCAAGTGGTTATCTACATCTTTCTCCCTCCGCCTCGTGTTGTGTCATGAAATTTTGTGTCTTTTCCGTTGCGCGCGGGGGAGCTTATCGCTTAATTGCTCACGAATTATACAAAACAAATACAGCACAAACACATTCAGCACAGTTTTCGTGAAACAAAAAGTAAAAAGTTTCACCAGAGTTTGAGTTGACTCACACGAAATGAGATATGGAAACAGAATCGATTGATGAGTAGTTGTTTACCCCCAAATACAGCCACTAAAGGTAATTGTTAAGAGCATACGACAACAACAACAACAATAAAAAAATAAACAAAAATATTGCCAAAAATTCGAAAAAACAAATTTTTTTGTATATTTCTTGCGGCGCACTCATTGCAATTGGCAGAAAAAAACGGCTGCAAATGAAATGAAATCAAAGAAGCGTTCAGCACGATGTGGCCCCAGGGAACAGTCGAAACCAAATATGAGCAGATCAAAATGCACGAATTCCATTCGATGAATTAATGCATAAAGTCTGCTTTTTTTATAACGATTCTGAGCAATCACGGCACCCATCACACGAAAAAAATTACGACTGTAATCAAGTGAATTGAAGTCTCGGATTAAAAATCGTTGATTCGCTGACATCTAATACCTTTGAGGATAATGGTAACATCCCAAAGAATATATCGCTCACTTACTTCCACACTGTCATTACTCAAAATAATTCATTTAGCGAAAATCTCGTTTAAAGTTCTCAATAGAATTTACCTACCGAAAATATGTTTTTCCCATTGAAAATGGGAAAAGGGGGATCATGAAGTTGTGCAAAAGTATGAAACAGATAGAAGGAAGCATTTGCGACCCTATAAAGTATATATATTCTTGATCAGTATCAACAGCTGAGTCGATTTAGCCATGTCCGTCTGTCCGTATGAACGCGTGTTTCTCAGAGCTAGAGCCACAAATTTTTGCATGTAGATAGGTGTATACCCGATTCAAAACGAGTTTGTTTCAGATTTGGAAAATTCCTCCCCCTCCCCACTTTAAGCGCAAAAACTGTGAGAGCCACAATTTTTAAGATAGACCTTCCAAACTTTATATATATCAAGTAAGGCCCAATATCTATCTATTCTGCAAAAATCAATAAGATCGGACAAAAAACACCGAAGTTATATACGATTCAGTTTTGCTTGTGGGAGAGAGGGGAGGCCTTGCATTGTCAGTTACCGCGTTTGAGCGTGCGTGTGTGCGTATGTTAGAGTGTGTGTGTGTTTGTGTGAGTGATATACGAGGGCTGTCCCAGAAATAGCCGACCTAACTACTATAACACAAAAATTTATCATTTTTTTTTATCTTTCAACATAGGATCCTTTTAGGTCGATACACTTTTCCCAGCGATGTTCAATAGCTTCGATTCCTTTTAAAACCCTTGCAGAGGGTATTATAAAATTGTCCGGATGTTTGTAACGCATAGAAGGAAGCATCTCCGACCACATAAAGTATATATATTCTTGATCAGCATGACGAGCTGAGTTGATTTAGCCTTGTCCGTCCGTCCGTCTGTCTGTTTCTATGCTCTCTCCTCCGTCAGTTTTAAAGCTATCCTCACCATACTTTCCACGAAGTCTTTTTGGTACAAATACGCTGCACATTTGTCGGAACCGGCCGGATCGTATGCCTATAGCATATAGCTGCCATAGGAACGATCGGTCGAAAAAGTAGTCTTAGTGAGAAAAACTTTTTTGTTTTTAAGGGGTTAGGTGTGTTTCAAAGGCTCAAAACAGGTACATTTTTACGAATTTTTTTTAACCAACAAAATATTTCATTCCATCAATTTACCATTTAAAAGGTATATATTTTATAAGTAAATTGTGAAATTTTCATTGAAAAATATTAAAAATTAAGGCGTGGACACGTCGTCTCCAGTGACCCCTCAAAAAAAAAGACCCTCGGCGTAGTCAGGATAACTCATGACAGACTCATCCAAAATGCAAAAACCAAAAATTTTCTGTAAGTAGATGCTTAAAGCTCCTGCTTGGACGAAGGAAAAAAAATGAGAAAAATTAAATTTTTGGCGGCGTTGAAAACAAAAAACCCTCTTTTTGAGTAAAATTTGCACCCTTCATGTCCTTGAAAAATCACTTAAAATAGAAAAAAAAATCCTTCGTTCAAGCACGAGATAATGTTATTTTAAAGAAGTGTGAAAAATTTGAAAGAAATCGGTTTCACAACCGATTTGAAAAACGTAGTTTCGAGAAAAACGCGATTAAAGATTTACATTCACGCTGACATAGCCTGATGGGTAGAGCATCCGGAGGCTATATCTCTTAGAATATTACTCAGATCGTTTTAAATCTTTGAGAGAATATTCTAAGCATATTGAATTATAAGATAAGCAAAAAAAAAAAAAATTTTTTTTTTTGAAATTTTTAAACCCACCTAACCCCTTAAGAGAGGTATTATATTCAATCTAGTGCAGGCTGCATGTCGGTATTAACATTTTGGACCGTTCGATCTTTTTCTCTATATAAACTTCTTTATGATAATCTAAAATCAAGAATATTTTGCAAATTTCGTGACTTTTTTGACCGTTTGGCTAATACTTCCTATTTACCCGTGTACAATTGCTGTCTATCAAATCTTCACAATAATCCAGTCTCAAATCAAAAATTTGCAAATTTCGCAATAGTTTGGACCGTGTAATCTACAGCTTCCATTTACCAACGCCGGCATTGTAATATAAGCACTAAGCGCATTCATAAATTCTCATAAGGTTATATTGCAAATTTCGCGATTTTTGGACCTTAGAAACCTTTGCGGGCAAGCGTTGCCCAAAGTTTTATGGCAATCGGATGAACGGTAAAGTTTTTGAAATTTCGCGGTTTTATGACCATTTGTGGCCCAATTCTTCAATTTAGATACCCTCTCGGGCAAGCGTACAACCATTCGTCAAAGCTTCATCTTAATCGAACATTTTGAAAATTTCGCGGTTCTTGGACCATTTTCCGCCCATATCTTCTACTTGGAAACCTTTCCGGGCAAGCGTCGAACCACTATCCAAAGATTTACCGAAACCGCAAATTTTTTAATTTTCGCGGTTTTTTGACAATTTTCTGCAAATTTCTTCAACTTAGAAACCCTCCCGAGCAAGCTTTCAATTCATTTCACAAAGATTGATTGCAATCGGATGAACGGTATAATTTTGCGAATTTCGGGATTTTTGGACCTTCGAAACCTTCGCGGCCAAGCGTTTAACTATTGACCAAAATTTCTTCGCAATCGGATGAACGGTAAAGTTTTTGAATTATCGAGGTTTTTGGACTCTTTTCCGCCCATTTCTTGAAATCAGAATCCTCCAAAGTTTTATAACAAACGAACATTTTGCAAATTTCGCGGTTTCTTCTACTTGGAAACCTTCCTGGGCAAGCGTCGATCAATTTCCCAAAGTTTTTGCCAAAACTTAAATTTTGAAATTTTCGCGGTTTTTGGACCGTTTTCCGCAAATTTTTTCAACTTAGAAACCTTCCGGGGCAAGCGTTCAACCATTCCCACATTTTCATTGCAATTGGATGAACGGTATAATTTTACAAATTTCGCGGTTTTTGGACCATTTCACAGACATGTGACATAGCCTATGACACTTTCCTGATCGACATGAACTTACTGTGAAAAATTCGTGAAGATCGGTTCAGCGGCTTAGACGCCCATAAGGGACAAACATACAAACATACTTTCTCTTTTATATATATGTATAGATTTTTTGTGTACATGATTCTCTGGTACATAAGTATGTTAAAGATAAGTTTAGTTGTGACTTTTTTGACTTGTTTCTTCAGGTATGGTCTTCAATGCCCAGAATTCCGGTTAGGCTTTTTACCAACATAATCCTCTCAATTGTTTTCTAACAACCTGTAAAACCAGTCTGCCACGAAAGCGTAGTCATATTCAATTTTGTATTCGATTTGACCAGATTTTGCATCGAATATGAAATGGTACACGGTGCTTTGGCTGTTCACCCGAGCCTCCGTCATCAAAGTATTGATTGAGTTCAACAAGCGCTCCATGAATTTGGCACATGGGCAAGGTTGCCATTCGTTTTCCTGTGCAAGCAATGAAAGTAGAATGTGGGGACTTAGAATACTATAGATGGATGACTTACACACTCCTCATACAGATCCCGCACCAATGACCGCTCAAATCTATTCACAAAGGCATCGTCATCTCGATATGCAATGAACAGACCATCAATGCCAGTAAGAAAACAATTGGCCCACCATTTGAGGGCCACTTTGCGCCTGTATTCAGACTGTTCAGAGGGATTCATTTTTTCTTGGCGCATGTGTAGCTCGGTCCAGGGATAAGGTGGTGGCGAGCTGAGGGGGAGGGAAAGTTGAAGTTAGAATTTGGTTGTTGGCCCATGACATTTTATACTCACAACTGATTGACCCTAGACTCGGCCAGAACTGGTGCATCGAATAATACCCTGAGGCCGTTGATCTTCGTCATGAACACACCAAAGTGTTGGCCAGGCTCCTCCGCCTGCACTCTGGGACTAGGCGGTTGTCCGTTGGCATCTGCAAACATACAAATTGTAAGAGGTTTTGGGTGGATCGATCATTCCTGTACCATACCCGACAGACAGTGCTGGCGCAGTTTCTTTAGCCAGGACTTGTGCATGGTCTTCTCCTTATTTATGGGTTCCGGCTGCGAAGGGCGGACGCGGGTCATGTACAGGGTGTTGCGGAACCTGGTTACGTCAATGCGCCAATTGTCCTCCATCTCATATGGAGAGCACATCATTAGCTGCAGCACTTCTCGTGTGCAAACGACGTCGGCGCCGACTTCGAAGTGTCCCCCGACTGGCTTTAACATAGAGGCAGCAGAATTTCTAATAAAGTTTTGCAGATTATCGATGTAATCTTGCCGGCGCCAAGTAACACTCTTCGGCAATTTCTCTTGGTTCTGCAGAGAGAGGGGAATAAGGTTGGGTAACGGCGGAACAATGTAACGCTTTCGCTGCGCGCCCTTCTCAAAGAATCCATGCTCCGACACGTCGTAACTGCCCACTTGCTTTGGTGTCCCTATGACGGGAAAGTTGTCCATATCCTCCTCTGGAATCGGCCGGGCGACAATGTTCAAGCGATGTTGTGTGGAGGACATCTTCAGAGTGGCTTTGGTAAACGAAGAAAAAGACAAAAGGGGAAGAAACGTTGCTTGCACTTTAATGCGACGAGCAGAACCACGTGTACTTTGCCTAGTGATGTGCAAGTGATTAACTCAGTTAGTGTTGTGCAGCGTGATTAATTTATCGGGAACGAGCTTTGAAAATAAAATTATATTAACAGTCGTTTTTGTCGTTTTAGCTTAAATCAAGACAAACCAAAAGTACAAATTTTTATTCTATTTTTTGTGGTAATTGTGATTCAATTCATAATAAAATAAATTAAAAATTTTTAGCTAAAGATTTTTTATATCTTATTTTTAAATAACAGAAGAAAATAAAATTTAAATTGCTGTCTTCAAGAAAAAACATGCTAATTTTTTTCTAGCCATAAATTTTTGTTTACTAGCTGACCCGGCAAACGTTTTTCGGACTTATAAATTGTTTCTAGAATATATTTTGGTATTAAATTGCTGACCATTTGCCGCTGTATTGTGCATTATTTCTGTTGCTTCAAACAAAGTCATTTGGGAGTATGTACTAAATGTACGACTGGACTTCAGGAACAGGTTTGTCTGTATCCGTGCCGATGAGCAATCCGTTCAATGGTTCTGGTCGCGTCTCAATTTCCGGTAGTTGCACTTTTCCTGATGCGCAACACATCCCGGCGGACTCGTTTTTCAATTTGAGCGCATGTCAATTGGGACTTTCTTTGTCCATAGCACCAATCAGGAATTTCGGATTAACGGAATATTCGATATCTGGCACCTACTCGAATGCGATGCAGTACCGCAGTAGCGACATTCTGACAGGCGTAGTTTCATTTATATCATATAATTGTTGATCTTTTCTTGCTGCCCTAACATTTCGCTGCTGGTACTGTTTACTGTAACACTCACACACACAGATTGGCCAAGTTGTAACTATAGATGAAAAACGATATTCCGATAATGTTTTACGAGGGCCGTCCCAGAAATAGCCGACC
Source organism: Lordiphosa collinella (assembly GCA_018904265.1). NCBI lineage: Eukaryota > Metazoa > Arthropoda > Insecta > Diptera > Drosophilidae > Lordiphosa > Lordiphosa collinella. Next base: position 44,281 of record JAEIFV010001412.1, read on the forward strand.
TAACTACTAAAAAACACAAAAATTTATCATTTTTTTATTTATATTTTTTAACATAGGATCCTTTTAGGTCGATACACTTTTCCCAGCGATGTTCAATAGCTTCGATACCTTTTTTATAATAAGAACTGTGAAGCTCTTCAAAATAGGCATTAACCTCGGACTCCACCTCTTCATTGTTGCCAAGTCTTTTTCCTCCGAGCCATTTTTTCAAGTTTGGAAATAAGAAATAATCAGAGGGAGCTAAGTCTGGCGAATAAGGGGCGTGAGGTAGCAATTCAAATTTTAATTCATTAATTTTAGCAATTGCAACGGCAGAGGTGTGAACCGGCGCATTGTCATGATGGAACAGCAAAGGGCACCCATCTTGCGCTAATTTTTTTTTTCAATATGCGATGTACAGCACTTTTTGAAATGCCTACACATTCAGCTAACTCACGAACTTTCAATCGCCGGTCACTCAATACACATTTTTTAATTTTGGCCACCATTTCTGAAGTGGTCACCTCATTTGGACGCCCATTACGATGTTCATCTTCGCAGCTCAAACGACCTCGCTTAAACTCAGCCACCCAATATTTTATTGTTGTAAACGAGGGAGCAGAATTACGTAAGGTAGAATCCAGCTCCTTTTTAATATTGGTTGGACCAAGACCTTTTATATGAAAGTATTGTATCACATAACGATGACCAATTTTGTCCATGTTTGCAAATCAATAACAAGCGTTCTCTATTAAAATCGATTAAAAAAAAAACTGTGCAAGGTAAAGGCACCAAACTTCAAATTTAAGCTCTTAATAGTCGGTACTTCCCCTTTTTAATATTTTTTGTGAACATTTTCCAACACTACTGTGCTAGGTCGGCCATTTCTGGAACGGCCCTGGTAAGTGTTGTTGTTGCCTTACAACAGAATATGTCTACATACTTTCGTATGTGTATTTTGAGTTCTGCCTCTTAATTTTGTTTGACAATTGCGCTCTCTGGCTCATTTTGACATTTATATAAGAGGCGGTGAAAGAGCAACTGCGGCTACCTTAGAAATCATCTGAACATATCATAAGTCTTGTAAGCTCGCTGCCATTGAAAGATATTTCTTTCAGAATTTTTGATTTGGAGTAGCTCTACCCAGAATTTAAAAAACAAATTTCGAATGCCAGCTCAATCGGAGGTGGAAATCGCTAAAGTACATTACAAGCAGGAGAAACCTTGAACCTACAATAGTTAAAATATTTCTTACGAATAAGTATTCACTCGTTTGCCGACAGTATTCCAAGCGGTTAAAGGCGTTACATACAGTTAATTTTTTTTCTGAAAATCGATTTTCTAAATTTAATTTTTATGTATTTAAGTACACACACATAAGGTTTCTAATCGATCCGCCAATTATTTTCAAAGAAACCCCCTTATTTGTCAATAAATGGTTTGACGCAGCCCCAAAGGGCAAAAGCCGAGCTTCTCTCAATCTCTTGGCTTGTGCGCTTCTAATTTTCGCACAAGAGCAAGAGACCTTCAGTTTAACGCCGAATCCGAACGGCAGCTTGAGAAGCTTTTCCATGGCTAATTACTACAAAGCTGGCCCCAACAGCAGAGAGGGGTGACCGGGTGTAAAGTTTATTCAAAGAAAAAACTTTTCATTAGATGTTCCGAGGCGGGATCGAGCCCACGACCTCTTGCACAGCAGTTTTCTTCGGATAATTTCCAGATTTATCAATTGTTTAACGAAATCCGTTTGGTTTTCTAATTTTGGATGATCAAGTCCAGACATATCTTGTACGTCGCAAAGCTCCAGTTTTGAGTGGAGCTGCAGAACGAAAAAAGTTAAAATACAGGTAAAAGTTACCTTAAAATGTGTACAAAGTTTTGCTTTAATAAATTAAAAGGTCTTCTCATGAAAAATGTTTAAAAATTGGCCTTTTACAAGCCAATTAACAGTATGTAACCCCTTAATAAGGGATTTATTCCATATTTGTATTTAGAAGCCTGTACCTTTGGTCTATGTACATCTGCTGGCGCGTTGCAAACGTTCATATTTTGTCCATCTCTATCCCATTTAGTTACATTTCATGGACTCCCATCCCTAATAACTACATAACTGAGTACTCAACTCGTTACAGTAACGAGTCACATGACTAGACGAGTGTGTAGTTGAACACGCTTCAGTCTGTGCTGAAGTGTGCAGGAGACCTGCCTTATCTTAATTTTCTTTTTTAATTTCTTGATTTTTTATTTTTTATTATTAATCCTGACCAGTTAAATAGATTTCAGTTCAGGGGAATTACGCAACATTGCGTTTAACTCACGACGAAGACGATTTCAAGCGTTGAAGAAGTTCTACAGTAATCAGAGTGACACTGATGTGCCGCCTGTTCTATCACTGCACAATCGCGACGGTAGCAGTAGTCTGTCGTTCTTCGTGGTCAGAGTCCTGTGGCACAATCGCGACGGTTCTAACCTTATGGTCGGGCTTGACCGACTTTTTGTGTTTTTTTACTATATTTTATGTTAATACTTGTGATCTGAGCCATCTCCTCCTCCGTCAGAGGCCCCTGAAATTTAACTCGAGTCTGTTGCTGTTGCTCTCTCCTCTTGGGGGAATTTGGCGTACGTGCCCCGAGCAAAGCTGTCCGCGAGGGATGTCGCTATTCCCACCAGCGTTTCGGATATATGAAGCCACGCCTTATCTTGTATTCAATATCAGAGTTTTTCGAGTGCGACAGATTTTTATTTTTGACTAGTACAAAGTTTCCTTACATACCCGAAAGCCAGGCTGGCGCAGTTTCTTTAGCCAGGACTTGTGCATGTTTGTCTTTTTTATTTTGGATGGGCAGCTGCGGAGGGCGGACGCGGGTCATGTACAGGGTGTTGCGGAACCTGGTTACGTCAATGGTCCAATTGTCCTCCATCTCATATGGAGAGCACATCATAAGCTGCAGCACTTCTCGTGTGCACACGACGTCGGCGATGACTTCACAGTGCCAACCGACTGGCTTCAAAAAAGAGGCAGCAGAATTTTTTATAAAGTTTTGCAGATTATCGATGTTATCTTCCCGGCGCCAAGTAACACTCTCCGGCAATGGCTCTTCGTCCTTCAATGCCGGATTGGATAAATAGAAGCTGTAGATTACACGGTCCAAAATATTACGAAATTTGCAAATTTTTGATTTGAGCCTGGATTGTTGCGAAGATTTGATAGAAGGGTAAATAGGAAGTATTAACCAAACGGTCAAAGAATCACGAAATTTGCCAAAAAAATCCTTAGTTTAGATTATCATGATGACGTGTATATAGAGGAAAAGATCGAACGGTCCAAATGTTTATACCGACATGCAACCTGCACTAGATTAAATATAATCGCTTTCTTAAGAATTATAAGAACCCGGGCGACGCCGGGTATTAAGCTAGTATATATATAAATTCCACATCCTCATCAACAGCAGAGTCGATCTTGAGACCTGCATCTACAGACATACGAATAGGAGATTTTCAAAGTGAATCGTACCAGCTGGTTTCGAAGTTCCAACGAAACTTTGTAACTAGTCAAAAATAAAAATCTGTCGGCAACTCGAAAAACTCTGATATTGAATACAAGATAAGAGCGTGGCTTCATATATACGAAACGCTGGTGGGAATAGCGACATCCCTCGCGGACAGCTTTGCTCGGGGCACGTACGCCAAATTCCCCCAAGAGGAGGAGCAACAGCAACAGAATCGAGTTAAATTTCAGGGGCCTCTGACGGAGGAGGAGATGGCTCAGATCACAAGTATTAACATAAAATATAGTAAAAAAAACAAAAAAAGTCGGTCAAGCCCGACCATAAGGTTAGAACCGTCGCGATTGTGCCACAGGACTCTGATCACGAAGAACGACAGACTGCTGCTACCGTCGCGATTAGCAGTGACAGAACAGGCGGCACTACTCCTCCGTCGCGATTGGCCAACAGGACTCTGATCACGGAGATCCTGGATCTAGCACGCCGGCTGGCAATAGAACTTCTTCAACGCTTGAAATCGTCTTCGTCGTGAGTTAAACGCAATGTTGCGTAATTCCCCTGAACTGAAATCTATTTAACTGGTCAGGATTAATAATAAAAATAAAAAATCAAGAATATAAAAAGAAAATTAAGATAAGGCAGGTCTGTGCTCCTGCACACTTCAGCACAGACTGAAGCGTGTTCAACTACACACGACTCGTCTAGTCATGTGACTCGTTACTGTAACGAGTTGAGTACTCAGTTATGTAGTTATTAGGGATGGGAGTCCATGAAATGTAACTTAATTGGTTAGAGATGGACCAAATATGGCAAACGTTTGCAACGCGCCAGCAGATGTACATATGACCAAATGGGGTAGCTTCTTAATACAAATATGGAATAAATCCCTTATTAAGGGGTTACATACTGTTAATTGGCTTGTAAAAGGCCAATTTTTAAACATTTTTCATGAGAAGACCTTTTAATTTATTAAAGCAAAAATTTGTACACATTTTAAGGTAACTTTTACCTGTATTTTAACTTTTTTCGTTCTGGAGCTCCACTCAAAACTGGAGCTTTGCGACGTACACGATATGTCTGGACTTGATCATCCAAAAATATAAAACCAAACGGATTTCGTTAAACAATTGATAAATCTGGAAATTATCCGAAGAAAACTGCTGTGCAAGAGGTCGTGGGCTCGATCCCGCCTCGGAACATCTAATGAAAAGTTTTTTCTTTGAATAAACTTTACACCCGGTCACCCCTCTCTGCTGTTGGCGCCAGCTTTGTAGTAATTAGCCATGGAAAAGCTTCTCAAGCTGCCGTTCGTATTCGGCGTTAAACTGAAGGTCCCTTTCTCTCGTGCGAAAACTAGAAACGCACAAGCCAAGAGATTGAGAGAAGCTCGGCTTTGGCCCTTTGGGGCTGCGTCAAACCATTTATTGACAAATAAGGGGGTTTCTTTGAAAATAATTGGCGGATCGACTTGAAACTTTATGTGTGTGTACTTAAATATATAAAAATTAAAAAAAATTAAATTTAAAAATCGATTATCAAAAAAAAATTAACTGTATGTAACGCCTTTAACCGCTTGGAATACTGTCGGCAAAAGAGTGAATACTTATTCGTAAGAAATATTTTAACTATTGTAGGTTCAAGGTTTCTCCTGCTTGTAATTTACTTTAGCGATTTCCACCTCCGATTGAGCTGGCATTACACCTTCATAGCCGAATTTGTATCGTCAACTTTTATCTGTTTCTTCAGCGTATTCAGGGTGCGTTTTAAACCCATGTATCAATTTATTTCTGCAGTTAAGCGTGTAACTGTTCATTATCGGGCAGTTTTTCCTTGTAGCGCCTTTTCCATATATTTCTTTGACATTCCAAAGCTCGAAAATTTTTTTTTTAAATTCTGGGTAGATCTACTCCAAATCAAAAATTCTGAAAAAAATAGCTTTCAATGGCCGCGAGCTTACAAGACTGATATGTTCAGATGATTTCTAAGGTAGCCGCAGTTGCTCTTTCACCGCCTCTTATATAAATGTCAAAATGAGCCAGAGAGCGCAATTGTCAAACAAAATTAAGAGGCAGAACTCAAAATACACATACGAAAGTATGTAGACATATTCTGTTGTAAGGCAACAACAACACTTACCAGGGCCGTTCCAGAAATGGCCGACCTAGCACAGTCGTGTTGGAAAATGTTCACAAAAAATATTAAAAAGGGGAAGTACCGACTATTAAAAGCTTAAGTTTGAAGTTTGGTACCTTCACCTTGCACAGTTTTTTTTTTTGTCGATTTTAATAGAGAACGCTTGTTATTGATTCGCAAACATGGACAAAATTGGTCATCGTTATGTGATACAATACATTCAAATAAAGGGTCTTAGTCCAACCAATATTAAAAAGGAGCTGGATTCTACCTTACGTAATTCTGCTCCTTCGATTACAACAATAAAATATTGGGTGGCTGAGTTTAAGCGAGGTCGTTTGAGCTGCGAAGATGAACATCGTAATGGGCGTCCAAATGAGGTGACCACTTCAGAAATGGTGGCCAAAATTAAAAAATGTGTATTGAGTGACCGGCGATTGAAAGTTCGTGAGTTAGCTGAATGTGTAGGCATTTTAAAAAGTGCTGTACATCGCATATTGACCGAAAAATTGGACATGAAAAAGTTCTGCGCAAGATGGGTGCCGCGTTTGCTGTTCCATCATGACAATGCGCCGGTTCACACCTCTGCCTTTGCTATGGCTAAAATTAATGAATTAAAATTTGAATTGCTTCCTCACGCCCCTTATTCGCCAGACTTAGCTCCCTCTGATTTTTTCTTATTTCCAAACTTGAAAAAATAGCTCGGAGGAAAAAGATTTGGCAACAATGAAGAGGTGGAGTCCAAGGTTAATGCCTATTTTGAAGAGCTTCACAGTTCTTATTATAAAAAAGGTATCGAAGCTATTGAACATCGCTGGGAAAAGTGTATCGACCTAGTTAGGTCGACTATTTCTGGGACCGCCCTCGTAATGTCCGTTTGAAACTCGCATCTCTAACAACGAGCGGACTTCGATTTTTAGAAAAACTTACGTAACTCTCGTAGGTCCAGAAACAAAAGAGAAATTGTCGGGTGGGTAAGCTTGAATTAATCTGATATTGGATTGACTTAACTTCATATAGGGAAAAAACGTGTTCGGAAAGTAAGATTTCTTCATCTCAAAATATGAACACAATGTTCTCTCAAATTTTTAAGAGCAAATGTTCCAAATGATCATGAAATGAGCACAATTCAGCTCACCTCAACCACTGCACCGAAAAGTATAAGTAGCCATTCAGACCTACTACTTTAGCACTGGGATCTAGCCTAACCGCCTAAGACGGTCGCCGTACTTACGCACAACAATGGTTTTGGTCTACTGCCAGTCAGTCCCGGAGAATTTTATTTTCTTAATAAAAATTAATCAAGGCAGGTGGGGTGTTGCACAAGCGATGTCTCCATGTCTCTGTCTACCTGGAATGTGTTGTGTCGACCGGGCCCTGGACTGTGGTGGACCTAGACGGTTTAAAACACATGTCTGTCCGTGTACTCTCTCGTTTTAAACAATTTTTTTTTCTGCCTTTTCTCTTATTAAGAAAAATTGGACTCAATATTAGAAACGTTTTTTCTTTTTTAAGAAAATTATTTCTCTATTATTGAGAAATATTTTTCTTTATATTTGTTGAGCTCTTAAGCTTTTTTAATAGCTGTTGAATTGTTCACTAAATTTGTCCAAATAAGTTAAAACTGAAATATGTTTTTCTCATAAGTAACACTTGTTTATTTGCCGCACAGGGCCGATGTATGGTAATTTGAGTCGAATACTAACCAGGCTGACAGTCAGTGCTTACAATTGCTTATAAAAGTTAATGTTTAACTCACAGGCGAATCCGAATTGATCCCTGTTGTTACGACAAGCGACAGAAAGTTGCTGCGGCGGATCAGAACGACAACTGATGCTGAGCACAACGAAAGCGAGACTTGCGGCAGGTCAGATCAATAACTGACGCCGATGAGATCAAAAGCAAGACTGATGAATGTAAGGCCAAGGGCAAGCGAATTAGAATAATTTTGTTAAATCAAGAGAGCAAATGAGAGCGCATTAGCAAAACAAACATAGAATAAGAGGAAGTTACGTTAGATGTGAGTTTGCTATATAGATGCTGCTGCTCTGTTGGTTGAATAACCAAACAATATTCGAAAAAACTTCAGCTTTTAAAAATTGTTTTTCTGTCTTTAATAAAATAGTTTTCTATGATTCGGAAAAAATATTCTAATTCAAAAAATTGTTTTCTTATATGCAAGGATTCATGCCCCTTGGTTAAGGAAAGCTTTCCATAATATTTAGAAATTATTTTTCTAAATTTAAGAGTGAATCGCCTTAGGACGGATTTCATAGGAGAATTTCTAATTTTGGTTTTTTTTTTTTTTTTCGGAGATGTTTCGTTCTATGCGTTACAAACATCCGACATTTTATAATACCCTCTGCAAGGGTAGGAGCAGAATATAATTTCTAGATCTAGTTATTTCAAATAATTAACTCAACTCATTTTCATACCTAACGTAACTGCCCTCCTGGCAGCCCTTTGTTTGCTTTGTTTACATATGTAAAATCTATTTATATGCATGCAGCTTTTATCTAAGCATATGCTCTCGGCTCCTAAACTCTGCTTACTGGCTCAGCTATGCTTATCTCGGTTTGCGAGATCAGTAGTCGCTATCTATCGTCAGTTTTGTTAACGTCACTGCACGCATCGCTTTCGCACAAACATAAAAACACCCATTTGCAACAAATATACATTCAACAAACATTGTTTAACAATCAGCAAAATACATTGTACATTTAATCAACAAACACCAACAGCAACCAAATACACCTGCACTAACACAAACACATCTTGTGCCAAACAACCCCCCAAACTGTTTCTTTTATTAAACACAAACCTCAAGATCAATTGTTTAAACACAAACAAAAGGTGGCATAAATTAATGCCTCCGAAACAGGTATAAAAATAAATAATAACTATGACTTACATATACACCCTTGGGAGTACAGGTGGTAAAGACTGAACTCTATACGAGTTTAGAAATCATGAAGATTTTATAGATGGCAATTGTAAAATAAGTTTCGCCCCCTTCATTTTAAGTTTAAAAACGCTAAAAAAGAGTCATAGCAACGTACTTTGGGTAACTCCTAGTCAATATCCATATAGAATAGTCT
>JAEIFV010001413.1:0-52536 GCA_018904265.1 Lordiphosa collinella
TATATATATAAAACTGTTTAACCTGACTGACTGACTGACTGACTGACTGACTGACTGACTGACTGGTGACCATCGCACAGCCTAAGCGGTAAGAGCTAGAGGGCTGAAATTTGTGGACAGGAGTTTCCATATGTGGTGAAAGTGCGTGCTAAGACGGGGTTTTGGAAAATTCCACCCGGAAAAGCCGGAAAAGCGTCGGAAAATTTGTATGAGGAAAATTTTATTTTTCTTCCGATTGACTTGAAATTCGGTTTTGTAGCGCCAGGTAAGCAAAATAATTGGACACGTGTTTCCGATTTCAGGAAATCCGCCCACAAGGAAAATTCTCGGAAAATTCGATATTCAAAATCTATTTTCATCCGATTGACTTGAAATTCGGTTTGTAAGGACAGTAAATGAAATAAATTGTTATGTGATTTTTTAATGCTGGTTTAGTCGTCCGTAAGGGTCGTGAAATTCCCGGAAAAGCGTCGGAAAAGTTTGTAAGGTAAATTTTTAATTTTCATCCGATTGACTTGAAATTCGGTTTGTAAGGACAGTAAGTGAATAAAATTGAGAAATGTGATTTTCCGATGCTGGAAAATTTGGCCGTAGGGTCGGGAAATTTCCCGAAAAGCGACGGAAAAGTTTGTATGGGAAAATTTCATTTGCCATCCGATTGACGGGGAAACTCGGTTTGTAAGCATAGTATGCAAAATAATTGGACATGTGTTTTCCCGATTTCCGGAAAATCCGCCCTGAAATATCGGAAAATTCGATATGCAAATCTATTTTTATCCGATTGACTTGAAATTCGGTTTGTAAGGAAAGTAAGTGAAAGTGAAATGTGATTTTTCGATGCTGGAAAATTCGACCGTGGTCGTGAAATTCCCGGAAAACGTCGGAAAAGTTTGTAGGGATAAATTTTTATTTTTCATCCGATTGACTTGGAAATTCGGTTTGTAAGGACAGTAAGTGAAAGAAATTGAAATGATATTTTTCCGATGCTGAAGATTCGACCGTAGGGTCGGGAAATTCCAGGAAAAACGTCGGAGAAAATTTGGTATGGGAAAATTTTTTTCATCTATTGTCTTGAAACTTCTGGGTTTGCTTGGCGAAGCATACGAGATAATTGGACACGTTTTCCCGGGTCTGGAAAATCTGCCCGCAAGGAAAACAACCGGGAAATTCGATATGCCAAAATCTATTATTCATCGGATTGATTTGAAATTCTGTTTTGTAAGGATGGTATTTGAAATGAATTGAAATGTGATTTTTCGATGATGGGAAATTGGAAAATTCCCGAAAGCGCGTCAGGAAAAGTCTGTATGGGTGAAATTTTGTTTGTCATCCGATTGACTTAAACTTCGGTTTGTAAGCAAAGTATGATAAATGATTGGACACGTATTTTTCCCGATTTCGAAAAACCTGCGCGAGAGAGGAAAATTCCGGGAAATTCGATATGCAACATTTTTTCATCCGATTGGCTTGAAATTCAGTTTTGTAAGGATAGTAAAGTATTATTTGTAATTCTGAAGTTGAAATTTGTACTTTGATTGGCTTTAACTTGGTTTGTAAGGATAATTATGAAATAACGAAATAACAGTAACTCGGGCTGCCGTTTTCATTGCACTGGCTGTGTGCGGGACCTGGACCTCGACCTGGAGATGGCACTGGACCTGGACGTGGGAAGTGGACGTGGACCTGAAAGTGGCCATTGAGGTGGCCATGGAGGTAACCATGGAGGTGGCCGTGGAGGTGTCCATGGAGGTGACCATGTAGGTGGCCATGGAGGTGGCCATGGAGGTGGAAAATGGTCCAAAAACACCCAATATTTGCAAAATTCTTAATCTCGGTGAAACTTTGGGGATTGGCGTAGAAGAAATGGGCGGAAAATGGTGCAATCTGCGAAATTTGAAGAGTTATGGCGTTCATCCGGATGCAATGCAACTTTGAGGAATGGTTGGAGAATTGGTGGAAAATGTTGTTTGTTGCCGATCTTTATCAAATTGTGTTTGTCAGCTTTAAGTTTGAAAAGTTCACCACCAAGATCGGAAATGTCGGGAGAGACTTTATTTTTAACGAAAGGTGCATAGAGTTAAAGAAAGAAAAACTGATACTCTTATCGATTAAAATTGTTGGTTAAGCGGGTCAAAACGACTACACAAGAATCGTGTAGCTCTTTTTTTTTTATCTGAATCTGTTCGAACTTCATCGAGCTTTGCCAAGCCGTTCAATCTACTGGAATTTTGGACTCGAGTTTGAGCTCTTCTCCTTCGCCAGCATGTACAAGCAATAGAGCGACGAGATGCCCAGGCCAATAGCGCCACCAAGCGCACATTTTCGCAGACCAGCTGTTGATTTGTATAGCATTCCCGTGGCTGCTCCCGCAATCACTGTGTTCACTTGATCATCTTTGCCACGAACGAATTGCAAGAACACTCCACTTGCCGAATAGAGTACCGCTAGTGTGCCCAGTGTGTTCGCCGTCCCTGTACCCTGCTTCATTATGTGATTTACTAACTGGGTGCGTCGCAGCTTCCCAGTCTGATTGAGCGCCTTTGTGACTTTGATCCCATTATAGAGGCCCGCCAGTCCACCAATGCCGCCACCAATCAAAACCGATGATCCAATCTGGGAGAAGGCCAGCTCAAATCGTCCACGCTGCTCCTTGGCTCCCTCAGGGAATATGAATTCAGGCTGTGCCTGTTGCAGGAAAAGGGAATCATAGTTGAGGTATGGCGAGACTGGCTCACTGCTAAATGTGCTGGTGGCCCGTGTGTAGTTTGCTGTTGCTGCATCATCTTCGGCTGGTGTGGGCGCCAATGAGAAAGGTGTTCTCAGGTAGTCGTCACTCATTTTTTAAAATTTGTTCGCGTGATTGGGCCAAAGACTAAAAACACTAATTTTTGTCAGAGTAAAAATTAAGGAATTCTGAATTGTATTTGGAGTATGTAAAAGTAAAGTTATTCTGAATTATGTTTGGAGTGTAAAGCACATGATTGCTTTTCGTTTCAAAAATGGGGAAAACAATCAAGGAACAAAAACATCGAGCCTCGAACACTCTAGCCAAATGTGAACTGCAGTATTGTGAGCGGCTTAAGTCTGGGGCTGTGACCACATATAATACTTTGTTTATGCTATGATATCTTCATGATATCTTCAATTTGGCAAATCAGCTTTTGCAAATGCACAAAATGACCAGCGCACATATGAGAAAACATAAGATCTGGCAACACCAACGCAACGTTGCGCCACGGCTATTCAAGAATTGAAGGCGTATTCATAGTAAACTTTCGAGTGCAAGACGAATTCATGAAATAGTGTTAATGGCCGCATTTTCGGACCCATTTCTTAATAATTATTTTGCAAAATGAGCATAGCATAAACGTAGTTAGTAAAGGGTGATTTTTTAAAAGCTATAGGAAAATTTTTAAAAAAAACACACATAAAACTCAGAAAAATGCATGAAATCTTTATTTGAATCGATAGTACGGTCCATATAATTTAATATTTGAAGATTATTTCATGCAAATGTTGACCGTGACTGCGCCTCAAATGGTCCATCCGCTTAGTCCAATTTTGGCATACTCTTTCCAACATTTCGGCCGGTATTTCACGAATAAATGCTTCAATGTTGTCTTCCAATGCGTCAATTGAAGCGGGCTTGTCTGTATAGACATGAGCTTTAACATAGCCCCACAAAAAATAGTCTAAGGGCGTTAAATCGCACGATCTGGGCGGCCAATTGACCGGTCCCGAACGTGAAATAAAATGTTCACCGAACTCGCCTCTCAATAAGTCCATTGTTGCGCGTGCTGTGTGGCATGTGGCACCGTCTTGTTGAAACCACATGTCATGCAAGTCAAGCTCTTGCATTTTGGGCAAAAAAAAGTTGGATATCATCTCACGGTAGCGCTCACCATTCACAGTTACGTTACGATTCGCATCATCTTTGAAGAAGTACGGTCCAATGATGCCACCAGCCCATAAACCGCACCAAACTGTGACTTTTTCTGGATGCATTGGTAGCTCTTGCAATGCTTCTGGCTGATATTCACTCCAAAATCGACAATTCTGCTTATTTACGTACCCATTGAGCCAAAAATGAGCTTCGTCGCTGAACACAATTTTTCGTTAAAAAAGTGGATCTTCGGCCAACTTTCCAAGAGCCCATTCACCAAAAATTCTACGTTGCGGTAGGTCGTTTGGCTTCAATTCTTGCACCAGCTGTATTTTGAAAGGCTTCACACCTAAATCCTTCTGCCAAAATTTTCCACGTTGTTGAGTAACAGAATCGATAATTGATGGACATCATTAACATTGGCCGAAACAGCTGCGATATTTTCTTCAGTTCGCACTCTACGTAAGCGTGTTGGTGGTTTAATGTCCAACAATGTAAATTTGGTGCGAAATTTAGTCACAATAGCCCGAATAGCCGCTTCAGTGGGTCGATTAAACTGACCATAAAATGGAAGAAGCGCGCGATGAACTTTCTTAACAGAGCACGCATTTTGATAATAAAATTCAATAATTTGCAAGCGTTGTTCGTTTGTAAGACGATTCATGATTAAATTATAGACCAAACTGAAGATGTTTGACAGTGAAACAAAACACGAAACGTGCGTGAGCTGTTTAAACCAGTGTTGCCAAAAAGATACTAGCTAAAAAAATCACCCTTTATATATCAAGTACGGGAGCACCTGGAGTAGATAGAGTTCCGGCTGAATTTTTAAAAAATGCAACACCACTGTTTATTACCCAGCTCTCAGCCGCATTTAATCATATTTTCGAAACTGGAGTTGCCCCTGACAGCTTTAAAAGAAATGTAATCTGCCCGATTTTCAAAAAAGGGAACGAAATGGACCCAGCGAATTATAGAGGTATATCCTTTCTCAATGCGATGATGAAGGTGTTTACATCAGTTCTGTTATCTCGTCTAACCAACTGGATTAAAATGCACGATATCTTAGGGGAATACCAAGCTGGATTCAGAGAGGGCTACTCTACAGTAGACAGTATTTTTACATTGACGTCGATTGCCAAACAGTTCCTGGGACAAAAGAGAAAAATGTTTACTTTTTTTGTAGACTTTAAAGCTGCTTTCGAAACGATTGATAGGCGTAGTCTTTATCTAAAGCTAATGTAATGTTGGAGTATCGACCAAGTTTCTTGCCATAATAGAAAGCCTTTATAGCTTGAATAAAGCGACTGTATGGGATGGAAGCCAACTTTCAGAATGGTTCGAAACGAACGCAGGTGTAAAGCAGTTTGGTGCTTGTTGAGTCCACTACTATTTGCGCTGTATGTGGATGATATTGCTGCAAATCTTCCCGGAGGTGTAGATTTTGGATCTGAACGAATCAAGGTTTTGATGTATGCCGACGACATGGTGTTATTGACGGAAACTCCTCAGCATATGCAACAAATGATTGATGCTCTAAGTAGTTACTGTCAGACGTGGAGTCTCCAGATAAACATCGAGAAGTCTAAAATGATGGTAGTGAAGGATGGAAGAGGACGTAGAGCCAGAGCGGACGAATGGACACTAAATGGAGTTTTGCTAGAAACAGTAAAGGAGTACAAATACCTAGGCGTGTTACTGACTTCCAATTTGTCATTTAAGAAACATTTGGCACAGAAATTAACAGACGCTAAAGTCGCTATTAATAGCACTTGGAAGCATCTTCTTGGGAAGAAGAAAGTTAACAACAGCACCAAATATAAGCTGTTTTTAGCCACATCCAGGACAATTCTGTGTTATGCTGCCCCAGTCTGGGGATTTATCAGATTCGAAGATGTAGAGCGATTGCTTCGCTTCTACATTAAAAAGATCTTTTACCTGCCCCTAAATACTCCAAATTACGCCATATACATAGAAACAGGACTACCTACAATGTACCAATACACCCTGCAGCTGCACTTTAACTAAATTAGCAAAGCTATGCTGATCGACTCTTCACGGTTCCCAAAAATTATAGTCGAACAACTTTTGGTTGAGAGATCACAGTTCTTCCTTGAATGGGATATTATGGCAAGAGACAACAACATAAGAACATATGAAAACGACAGCAGAACCTGGGAAACATGGCAAATAGAACTGTTACAGAGGATTGACGAAGGAGAAAAAAAATGATTTTGAACGGCACGCAAGACAGAGTGGCACCCGGTCAACATACAAGCGCCTCAGTTTCAGCCTATATGAAAGAAACTACTTTAGAGACGATTTCGCTTATTTTCCGGGCAAGAACTGAAGTCCTCAGACTCAACTATATGCCACATGGAACGACTGAAAGCCGATGCACTCTATGCAACCTGGATGAAAGAGAAGACGTAGCCCATTTCATGACGCGATGTCCGATATTAGGTGAGCACCGTGCACTGCACCTCGGAAAATGGACCCTAGAAACAACGGAAATGCTTGACTTACTGAACGGATCCAACTGGCCCGCTCTAATCTCTTATCTGAGGGAGGCGTATAAATATAGACAGGAGTTCATTAGAGATTTTTAAATAGTGTCTTGAGACATAACAACTGCATCCTAGGGGAGAACGGCGTGGTATCTCGTGACGAGCGGGGCAGCTGCGGGTATTATCTGCTAGGGTGCATTGTTATGAATCAAAGCAACTATCCTTGTTATAATTGTATTGTATTGTGATACGTAAAGATTGCTAGTCGTCATTCTGTAATAGAAGTATATAAATGTAAAAATTTTCCAAATAGAAAAAAATCAATTGTTAATTTAAGTCTTTACAAGAAAACAGCTAACGGCTTAGGCCAAGCTATTATTATTATTATTAATAAAATACTACTACTACTATATCAAGTAGGGCCCAACATCTATCTATTCTGAAATGATCAATAAGATCAGACAAAAAACACCGAAGATATATACGAATCAATTTTGCTTGTTGGAGAGAGGAGCGGTTGCATTGTCAGTTACCGCATGCGCGAGTGTGTGCTTATGTTAGAGTGTGTGTGTGAGTGTGTGTGTATGTGTATGAAAACACAAGAAGTCAAGGGAACAGGGTATTTTGTAGTCGGGACACTCGACTACAGTGCCCTTATTTGTTTCTACTTGAAAACCTTCCGGGGCAAGCTTCGAACCATTCCCCAATGTTTTACCACAACTGTAAGTAAAAGTATCTTCATTTTAGAAACCTTCCCGGGCAGGCGTTCAGCCATTCCCAAAAGTTTCATTGCAATCGGATAAACGGTATAATTTTGCAAATTTCGCGGTTTTTAGACTATTTTCTTGCCATTTTTTTAACTAAGAACCCTTCCCTGGCAAGAACGCCTCCAAACTTCGTATTTCTTAGTTGGCCATGCTTTCCCATAATTCCACTAAGTTGGGTCGAAATCTGACTTCTATATAGTAAAGCTGTCATAGAAAAGTGGAGTCTGAAAAGTAGTCTTAGTAAGAAAAACTATTTTGTTTTCAATGAAATCGTTCTAAAACTTGTCATTTATTTATTTGGAATGCTTTCAAATAATTCTGCAAATTTTGGTCAAAATCGGATGACTATAGCATACAGCTCCCATAGGAACGATCGGTCGAAAAACTAGTTCTAGTGAGAAAAACTTTTTCTTTGCAATGGAAACGTCCTTAAAAAAGTCTAAGTTAGAAATACTTTTTTGTTTGCAATAGAAGCTGCAAGGGTATACAAAATTTCGGCAGAGTCGAAGTTACCTTTCCCTCAATTTTTTGTTTGTTTTGTTTGTTAAAAAATTAGTAGGCCTTGCTTTGGTGATTTTGTGGGAACATTCCCAATTTTTTAAGGCAATCTGCCAGTTCGTGTTTGGTCTTCGCATCAAGCAGAACACTAAAAAATATTCTTTTTATTATTTTCTTTTTTATCGCTACCATAACTTCTCTGCTGATTTGAGCATTTCTTCATATATGAAGGCTTCATCTTCTTCCCGCGTTTCTTCATTTTCTCCGCTGATTTGAGCATTTCCTCATATCTGAAGGCATCATTTTCTTCTTCTCCCGTTTCTTCATCTTCTCCGCTGATTTGAGCATTTCCTCATATCTGAAGGCATCTTTTCTTCTTCTCCCGTTTCTTCATCTTCTCCGCTGATTTGAGCATTTCCTCATATCTGAAGGCATCATTTCTTCTTCTCCCGTTTCTTCATCTTCTCTGCTGTTTGGCATTTCCTCTATCTGAAGGCATCTTTTCTTCTTCTCCGTTTCTTCATCTTCTCCGCTGATTTGAGCATTTCCTCATATCTGAAGGCATCATTTTCTTCTTCTCCCGTTTCTTCATCTTCTCCGCTGATTTGAGCATTTCCTCATATCTGAAGGCATCATTTTCTTCTTCTCCCGTTTCTTCATCTTCTCCGCTGATTTGAGCATTTCCTCATATCTGAAGACATCATCATCTTCTCCCGTTTCTTAATTTTCTCCATTTTCTTTTTCTTCTTTCGCTTGAAAATAGTATCACAACCGTTTGACGGTCTCGGCCGTAGCGATCAATTTCCACAACTCGCCTCTGTCTTGAGTGAGCTGCCACCAGTGGGTCACATCCAGCTTTGAAATATCTTTCTTAACCTGGTGTCCCCAGTGTTTTATGCGCTCGACTAGATCAGTGTCTCGATAGAGCTCATACAGTTCGCAGTTTATTTGGGTGCGAAATTCATCGCCGTGGGATTTATCTTTCGAACAAGGCGATCGCCGCCTCATCTGCTGCTATTTTTGCCTGGGTTATATAATTACAGGAACTCTACACTTTTTATCATTATTTATTAGTTAGTGTGCTTTTCATTTGCATTCTTAACCATCTTTAGGCGATCGAGCTGTGGGTCACCCAGTTTTAAAAAGGGTTATTTTGTTAGAGCTTATTGCCACTCCACCCAGCAAAACATTCGTAAATTGCTTGAGTGTCTCAAACTGTCGACTATTCTTGAAACCTGGTCAGACAGGATTCCCTGGAGTACCTAATGGTGCTTAAGTCAGTATTTTCGCTGCCCAATCCAAAACTCAAATGTTTCTGGATACGAAATGCTTCTGTAGTAAATTAATTGAGAATCGGGGCGTGGTCTTGTTGATAAATCTAATTATCCTCATGAAGGATATCCCCAAATATACATCAAGTTCGCTTTCCAAAAACTGCATAGAGATCTCGGCATTGGTTTTAGTTGGAATAAATCATTTAGAACGTTCTAGCATAAAAAAGGCGACGCAAATAATTAAATTTTCGCGCCTAATATTTTATTTCAGCCTTCTGGGCCGACGAAATTATGCTGTTTCTCGTTGAGAAAAAATTACATAGTAGAAATCAGTTTACACAAACTATGAATCTTTCCAGCAAGTCCAAAGGCATTCAGATGATGTGGAAGAAGTTTTGGTATATGAACTCGGGAGTAAATAAAACGTTATTGTTGTCAGTAAAAACTTGATGAAAACGTCTTATAGGTTCATTGAATGACACGCTGTCTCGTTACAAGACATGTCTTTCCGAACGCAAAGACACCAAATTTCTCATTTGCAGCGCAAGTCAATGGTGGTTGAACTGCCGCCGCACTTTGATTTCACCTCAAGAATATGAGTTTTCAATAAGTTTGGAAGTCGCGTTTTTATACCCTTGCAGAGGGTATTATAAAATTGTCCGGATGTTTGTAACGCATAGAAGGAAGCATCTCCGACCACATAAAGTATATATATTCTTGATCAGCACGACGAGCTGAGTTGATTTATGTCCGCTGTCCGTCTGTCCGTCTGTCCGTCTGTTTCTATGCTATCTCCTCCGTCAGTTTTAAAGCTATCCTCACCAAACTTTGCACAAAGTCTTTTGGTACAAATACGCTGCACATTTGTCGGAACCGGCCGGATCGGATGACTATAGCATATAGCTGCCATAGGAACGATCGGTTGAAAAACAAGTCTTAAAGAGAAAAACTTTTTTGTTTTTAATGGAAACGCCTCCAAAGTCCGTATTTCTTAGTTTACTATCCCTTCCCATGATTTGACTAAGTTTGGTCGAAATCGGATGACTATAGCATATAGCTGCCATAGGAACGATCGGTCGAAAAACTAGTTCTAGTGAGAAAAACTTTTTTGTTTTTAGTGGAAACGTCCTTATCATTGGCATACACTTAATCTATATACTTTTACACAATTCTATAAAGATTGGTCGAAATCGGATGACTATAGCATATAGCTCCCATAGGAACGATCGGTCGAAAAAGTAGTTCTAGTGAGAAAAACTTTTTTGTTATTAATGAAAACGTCCTTATCATTGGCATACACTTATTTTATATACTTTTACACAATACTACAAAGATTGGTCGAAATCGGATGACTATAGCATATAGCTCCCATAGGAACGATCGGTCAAAAAACTAGTTCTAGTGAGAAAAACTTTTTTGTTTTTAGTGGAAACGTCCTTATCATTGGCATACACTTAATCTATACACTTTTACACAATTCTACAAAGATTGGTCGAAATCGGATGACTATAGCATATAGCTCCCATAGGAACGATCGGTCGAAAAACTAGTTCTAGTGAAAAAATCTTTTTTTTTTTTAATGAAAACGTCCTTATCATTGTCATACACTTATTTTATTTACTTTGGACACATTTCTACAAAGATTGGTCAAAATCGGATGACTATAGCATATAGCTGCAGTATGAATGATCGGTCGAAAAAGAAGTTCAAGTTAGAAAAACTTTATGTCTTAAATGACATCGCCTCCAAATTTCGCAATTAACAGTGTATTATGCCTTTTCATGATTTCACCAAGTTTAATAGAAATCAGACATCTTTATAGTATAGATCCTATAGAAAAGTAATGTCCCAAAAATAGTCTTAGAAAAACTTTTTTGTTATCAATGGAAGCTGCAAGGGTATACAAAACTTCGGCCGAGCCGAAGTTAACTTTCCCCTAAGAAAAATGCTGTCACACCACACAAAAAGTCGAGATAACGCACTAAGAATGATGTCTAAGAAGGATTTTGCATAGACATTCTAAAAATAGAATACAAGATCACACTTTTTGTATACCAACAACAAATGTACCGTTGCTTTTATTAAAAGATAGAGAAAAACATTTATGCACATATACTTAGTTCCCTGAGGTATTATTGTACTATTATTTCCTAAAGTTTCATCGCAATCGGATGAACGGTTTGGGCAGGCATAAGGGTCAGAAAGACAGACAATGAGCTGTGACTTGGAAAAGGCTCGTCAACGTAACGTTAGGTTATGTTAAATAGGATTAGATTAGATTAGACCAGAAAGGATTAGATTATATTTGATAAGATTAGATTAGATTAGACTATATTAAGATTAGATTAGATTGATTAGACTATATTAGTTTAGATTAGATTAGATTTTTTAGACTATATTAGATTGTTTAAGACTATATTAGATTAGTTTAGACTAGAGTAGTTTATATTAGACTAGGTTAGGTTAGGTTATGTTAGCTTGGGTTGGGTTTTGTTTTATGTTAGTATGGTATTTATGTTATGTTTATTTTAGGTTAGGTTAGGTTAGATTAAGTTTTTTATTTTAGTTGTTTTAGAATTTAGGTTTGGTGTTAATTTAGGTTCTGGTTAGGTTAGGTTTTGTTAGTTGGTCACTTTTTGTTCAAGACAAGGCTAGGTTAATTAGTTTGTTATTTTATTTTGTGTTTTTTTATATTAAATAAATTTTTATGTTTATTTTATTATAACATTATTTTCCCCCCACAATTTTTTTTTTTTTTTACATAATTAACATATTTCTAACAATTGAAACAATCCAGCTTAGCTGTCACTCCAGTTTTAACATTACCTTTACATTGATGGAATTCTTAGCAATGGAGCAATGAAACTTGGTTTGCGCTGTAGCTAGGGTCACGTGTCCCACGTTCGACCTAAATACGCGTACAGTACCTTTTTCGCCAAAGTAGAGGAAATATCACACTTCTGGTCTAACGGGTCACTGCCTTTTTGCATGCACGCTTAGGAGTCGCCCAAAATGACGTCTGTAGAAGCTGCAAGTTTAACGAAGTGGAGGAAACACTACAGCACTTAGTAGGAGTAGACTCAAAACACTTGGTCACCCCTATCTACTCAACCTCTCGGAACTATCTGAGATGGAGATTCCGTCTCTACTAAAAGTTTTACTGATTTCACAATGGTTCAATCTGAAGGAATCCCCCAAGGTTTGAATAGGAATATAAATGGTTACGCAATGGGCCTATCTTGGCCTAAGTGAAAGGGCAATTTATTGTCCCTAGCCATCGCAACCTAACCTAACCTTGCAGTGGAGCACCAAAATTTACTCTTTTGAACTGATTACCGAAAACTATCTTTAAATTAAAGAACAAATTGGTAAAAATTCAATTGTTGGTGTGAGGTTATGCATAATTTGTATATAAAATAACTCGCTTTGCTGTGTTGGATACGATATATCAATTTGTGTTTACACAAATCATTTTTTCAGCTTGCATATTTTGTTGATTTATTTATTTGTCAATTTTATGATGATTTATCTGCATGTAATTTCCTTGGAAATTTGTTTGTTTGCTCACTTGTCAAATACGTTTGTCGATGTGTGCGGAAGAATTGGTTGGTTTGCTGGTGAAAATGTTTTCTTGGGGGAGCTGTCATACATCTGTCTATGTGTGACATAGCAGTCTTGACTGTCTATCTGTTATTATCCCTTTGCTAATTCCCCTAGCTATTTAACTTAACCATGTGCCACAATATCAATTATGGTGGCGGCAGTCAGTTTGGGCTAATGTATGCAAGAGGAGGGGGAGCAGAAGGAGGCATCTCTGACCCCATAAAGTATCAACAGTCGGCTACTTAATATTTCATCTTAAACTAACGCACTCGCTTTGAATGATGAGTTGCAACAAGCTTGTAAAGACTTTGTAGGTGGCATCAAAATCTTGCACTTGAATTTATGTGGCCATCTGCAAACAGCAGGGAAAGCAATTTTTTTCAAATGACTGTAGCATTTTTAGCTATTACTGAGGAATATCTGTTTTTTGTTACAGTTTGTTCATCCGCAAGCTAATTTTGTAATCCAATTGTAAAGTTAACCGATTTGAATCAAAATTAATGGCTTGTTTAATCAAATTCAATTGTCTACAAAGTTAAAGTTTAATCAGCGATCTTAAGGTGAGTTACACGGGGACACTCACAGCTTCCTTAACATTTTCCCACAATTTGTAATAATTTAAAAAATGATTCTGAGCTGTAAAAAAAATGATGGTACCGGCCATAACAGTTCATCATTTCAACCAGAAATTATTTTTTTTTACTTCTGTTTTATGCCTTGGGCATACACGCAGCGCTGATTATTTTGAATGTTACGCACGCACACACCGGGGCAGGCAAATCTCCAAATACATCCTACGGCTCCGTTTCTCTCGTTCCCAATTTTTATTTTTAGGGGTATTTTCAGGGCTATTAAAAAGTTTGCGCGATTTAGCAGCCGGCAGGAAGCAAAGAGGCAACCAACAACAACAACAACAACAAAAAAAGATACTTATATTTATTATAATTTTTTTATTTTACGCATTTTATGCATTGAGACTGCGGCCTGCCAGGGCAAACACATTGAAAACCGCAACAGAAAGAGCGCAAGCAGAGGATGAAGGAAAGGCAGTGCGAAACAGAGGCTCAGGCGGGGGGCAGTTTGTAAAGTTTAAAGCATATATTATAGAACTTTTTAAAAATCACACACTTATGTATGTAGCATACGAATGAATAGGCACTATTGGCATTTAAATGGATTAGGGGCCGGAAGTCATTGAGAGTTTGCCTATGCCCAGTAGATAACGTGCGGTCCTCTGATCTAACAGCATTTTTCCTGGCAACTCTGTTACTGTCAATGTTCTGTTAATTGGTTGAGCAAAAACAAAGCAAGCTAACAATTTGTAAAAGCGAACCTTAGCCAGGACTTTGCAGAAAAAAACCAAACCGGCTTCAGATTCGCTTAATAGTTTTTTAAACGAGAGTTTCCAACCAGATGTTTATACTAAAATCTACATATCTCGGCCTTTAGTTATATTTTAGCCACGGGTTATAAAGGCAATTCGTATCCTAAACGCTTCAAAATGGAGAAGCAAAGCTAATTTCGGCTCTGCCGAAGTGTAAATACGCCTGAAACAATCCATTCCTTTGGCAGCTACTAGAAATATTTATCCGATCCGTGCGAGTCCGACATATTAGCAGCATACAGTCAAAAGTACACTCTGACGGAAAAAACCGTTGCGTAAAAATACAGTCAGACGAACAGGCAAAGTCTAATCGATACAGCTCGTCATGCTGATCAAGAATATCTATATATATTTTATGTGGTCAGAGATGACTCCTTCTAAGCTTTACAAGCTTCCGGGTAAAATTATAAAAACTTTTCAAGTGAATAAAAAAACCAAATGCCTTGACCGAGACCGAAATTTGTTGCGCTATTAATCCCTGAAACAAACTAAACTTGCGATTACTCGTTTTCCGGTTGGATTCCGAAATGATTTCAAAAGCTTTATTCGCTTTAATTTGGAGAAACTCTAGTACGCGACATCATTAACGAAGTCTTAGCGCAGCTCATTAACACATATTTTCACCTAGCTCTGCACACAAAAGATAGGAAAGAATTCATCAAAATTTAGAGAGCTCTTCCCATCTAACATTTGGAAGTTTGCCCCTTAACAAAAACCAACTTAATCGGCGGTGTCCTGAAATCTCTTCCAACCAAATTCCAACCCAAAACCAATTCTCGGTGTCCTAAAAATCTCTTTCGGTTGGTTTCAAACCTCTCGTATTTTGTTGGGAGATTTTGGCAAACCAACCAATACACAAACCAGCCAATACACTAACCAACCAATAGCGACTTCACAAACACACTCAATTTAGCACAGTTTTTGTAGTAGGACCATAATCTTATACACACACCTTTCGAACTAGACTTTCGAAGAAAACGAAATCTCTCTAAGTTCTAGGACACCGACGGATTTATCTAGCGATTTGCAAACGAACCGACCCAAAATCTCTGAGATTCTAGATTTGCCATTAAAAAACAAAAAAAACACACATTTGACATTTGAACACAGGCCTCTCCCACTAACACTATTACACATGCGCAACTGTGTAAGCTGAAGCTACCCAACAAACCAAACGCTCGCAAACGATATCCCAAGCGAGCGAATTGCCTGGATTAACCCTGCAAAGCTCTCGCATACGGGTCGGGAAATGGCAAAATGATTCATGTGTCGTTCAGTTTGTGGCAGTGAAAGTATCATTTACGATAGTCGCAAGCGGTATCTTTTGCGAGACTTTTTTGATATATTGCGAGTCATTTAAAATATTTGCTGTGATACGACTTTGATTAAAAATAAAAAAGATATATGCTTTGTGAGCCCGTAAAGTAAGTCGCCACCCGGCCCGCCACCGACTCACCTTGTGTCTGGGACTCGAACTCAGGACCGCGGCACTCTGCACGAATGACTGAACATCTTAGACGCTCACCGATACAATCGGGTCGCGCGTGACACTGGCGAAATGACAGTGATCAATGAAATCAATACGCCCGGGTGGTCGAATGGCAAGACATTTGCCTTGCAACGGCGAGGTCATGGGTTCGGAATCCCACTCAAGGCATTAAATTACAACCTTTTTTCTTGTTTTTTTTATTTGTTTTTTTTATTTTTGGATTTTTAACGTTATCTATATTTTTTAAATATTTTTACAATGCGCTTTGGCTCGTTATCGTTATATTTTTCGTTATTGCTTACATGCGGCTCAGTCTCTCAAAAATGCTTGCATACTGGCCGCTTGTGAGATCGCATGCGAGTGCTTTGCGATAATAAAACTGAGCTCTCTTTTCTTGCTTACATGCGAGCTCCTTTGTGAGCATTCTGCGATAGTCTCGCAAAATGCTCGCATGCTGGTTTGCTGGGTGTAGCTATTAATAGCAACATGTGGACGATAAACACACATTTGAATGTCTTATAATTCACAAGTTCGAATTCGGCTACTTCTTCACTTAGATAGAGGTAATTGTTAATGGCAGTTGGGTACGGAAAGCGGTTAGAATCTCACTGGCGAGTCAAGATTTGTGGTACTAGACGAAACATGTCATGTCTGGAAACATTTAACCCTACTTGTGTCCATATGTTCATATCAATTGTTGTCCATTTCTTGAGGATTATTGATTTATAATCATCTCCGACCTTGAGTCGGGCTACAACTTCTGATTTAAAAAATCTTTACGCGTTTTCTTTCCACAATTCAGTTACAATTCGGCAGTCAAAGGCAGAAGACCCCCTTAAAAGAAGACTCGAAAATTACTTATAAATATGCTCAAAATGTGATATATTAGAAATATAACTCGAAAAACACTCGCAAAATGACTTGGAAATGAGTCTTAATTGATCAGAAAAATGGGTTAAAAAACGTCTTTTCAAGAAGAATCGCTGCTAGGGGTACCAGTATCTCCCCACATACGAGGTGTGTTCAAAGGAAAAGGTGAATTTTTGAATTTTCGCGGGCTGTGTACATTCGATTATCGATATTTTGTTTTTGTTATATTAGGACACATATGTTTATTATATATTTGCACTAGCAGTCAAATTTGATTAGTAGTTTGTTTTGGGAAACTGAAAAGGTTAGTCACATTTGTGTGTGCTTCGATTTTTGACTAAATTTTGAGCAAAAGCAACGTCGCATTAGTATCACTTAGGAGTCGTTGAATGACGTAAACGACGATCCGGGTCATAACTGGTGTCAAAACGTGAGTATGGTTATGACATCGATACCAAGGCCCAATCATCCCAATGGAAGCTGCCAGATGAGCCAAGACCTAAAAAAACACGCCAAGTTCGATCAAATGTGAAGGTTTGCTCACTGTTTTCTTTGATTACAATGGTTTGGTGCATTTTGAGTTCCTGCCAAGAGGCCAAGTTAATAAGGAATACTACAATTATGTTATGCAACGTTTGCGTGAAGCAATACGGCTCAAACGATCGGAATTGAGAGAAAAACAAATAATGGATTCTGCATCAATGCTTGCTCGTGATTATTTGGACAAAAACAACACCGTAATCATGCCTCAACCACCGTATTCACCAGATTTGGCTCCTTGCGACTTTTTCCTATTCCCAAAACTGAAGAGACCAATGAAAGGAAAGCGTTTTGCCATAATCGATGAAATCAAGTCAGAATCGAAGCACGAGCTAATGGCCATACCGAAAAGCGCATTTCAGAAGTGCTTCGAGGATTGGAAAAAGCGTTGGCACAGGTATATTATATCCGAGGGCGATTACTTTGAAGGGGAAAAATGATGGATAAATAAGTACTTTTAAAAAAATTCAAAATTCACCTTTTCCTTTGAACGAGGAGTGTTCAAAGGAAAGGTGAATTTTGAATTATGTATCATTTATGATCAGAAAACGAGCACATTTATGATTCTTTTAACCACACCAATTCTTGAAAAAGACCAATCCTCGTCTTTTGTGCCCCCTACTGAGTTACAGCTCTGGTGGCGCACAATTTCCTGTACGAATGTCAGGATTTTCGTGGGTTCGAGGTTACTAACCTTGTAGGGGGTGTAAGTTTTGTTTCCCAAATCTGTTGAGTCTGTGCCTCGCTACAGCTTTGCAGTGTGCTAGTATATGTTCAGAAGACTTCTGCTTCTCTTAACAGTATCATCATAATTGAGTGATTGTTATTCCCTGAGGGCATTCTTTTCTTGTTGGATAAACTTTTGGAACCTTTTCTGGTTTTCTGGTTTCCCTCCAGGTCCTGCTAATCTAAGTCCAGCTCCTTGGGGTGTCAGAGACTCGTCTGTGCACCACTCAATTGTGTGTGGTTGCATTCTCTTTTACTACTTTTTGAACAGTGAACAGGGATGCATCAGAAGGTGGGAATACTCCTGCGGTTATGGGGACGTATTTAGTGTGGTAAAGCTGCTGATCGGTCCAACATGACGAACCCAGGGAGATACTGCGTATCAAGACGACTCACACCTTCCGTTGTTAAAGAGCGATGTACGCACACAGCTACTAGCTAACGTGAGCGGCGAACCCTACTGCGGCAGTGCCCAGTTCCGAGCAGATCGGGTACTATCTTTAACAAAGATATATGCTAGTTACCCTCAGTGAAAAAAATCAAGAATGAAAATCAAAAAAATCAAGAGCTCCACAGATTCAAAAGATTCAATCGAACAACAACTTAAAATCAGTTATTTATTCAAAGAAAATTAATTGTCTAACTAAGTAGCAAGTTTTAGCCGGCTCGAGGAACACAACATCACAAGCGGAAGTAGTTTCTACCTGTTAACAGTCAAACAGCCGTCTCTCCATGCCAGCAATGTCAGAACTGCTTGTGAATTCTTAAGCAACATGAGTGCGAAAATCTATGGATTTTTTCAACACACACCCCTCTCCCATAAAAAACGAAACTGTGCACAATGGTCGGTCCCATAGGCCAAAAATAAAAAAGTTAATGTTTAAACTATACCTCCAAATATACCTCATCTAGTTATCAATAGAACCAAGTTTCAAAAGCAGTAATTTGTTTTGTTTAGCTTCTCACGTGTGTTAAGAGAATAGCTCGAAAAGAGAGAGCACATAACGTGAGGCCGATTCTCAGTGTGGGCGTCACTATTAAATAACGTGGACTAAAGTAATAAAAACATTATAAAACTATTATTTAATGGCTGAATTCAAAGTGAACATTAAAGTTGAAGGTATTGGAATTGAGTTTATACAATTTTTATTTAATTTGGATGCTCTACGTGTTTTTTAATAATAAATGTGCTTACATCGTAATTTTCCGTGTTCAACAGCACAAAACCTTAATTTTATGTTAAGTTAAAAGTGGTGTTGCCCCCAGGTCCCTCCATTGAAACTTGTTTTAAAACACTAAACAATATTCAAAGTTTCTTAGCTGTAAAAATCAGCTGCTCGTTTTTGCACGTTTGGTTGTAATCGGTCAAAGATTGTTTTCGGTTTTTTCTATTTTAAGCATTTTTGTTATGTGCAACGGTAAGTTTTTTAGTTTTTCTCTTGTTTTCTTTAATTTTACAATGTTTAAATTGTATTCTTTTTTACAAAATCCTACTATAGGAGCATTTTATCAGTGTGAGCTTTGTCAGCAATATATTTATGATATTTGGTGCTCTGGCAAAAGCTCAAGAGCTGAAATTTTGGGATGCTTTCGATAATATAAAACTCATATCGAAAGTAACGCCTACACATTTAATCCCCATGAAGCAGAAATCTATAATAATTTAATATTAAAAAAGTTTCTCAATTTTATGAGAAAATATTTCCGCAGAAAACGTTACAGTAAAATACTCATACAACTATGCCAAAAACGACAATATTTCATAAGGTTTGAAAGCATTCGGATCAACTCAAAAACGGGGACGGTCTAGAACGCATTATGCAGAGTGTTCTTAAAGAACAAAGCGACGTCGAATTTTTGAACTTACGAAACGTAATGAGTCTGCAGGCAATGATGCTGTGAGAGCGAAATCTGTGCTATTCTCTAAGTTTCTAAACATTTCTCTCTCAGTTTCTAAGCCTTACTACCCTAGGCAAAAACACTAAACAGAGAACGCATTTAGACCGTTTTCAAGAGCAAAATTCTTAAAAATTCAAGAAGAAATTCGTGATACAAATAATTATATGTGCATCGCTTTTTTTTCTAAATAACAACATGAAACTTATTTTTCAGTCGTTTCTAAGTATTGTGGTATTTAAAGCATGGTTTAAGAAAGAAAACAAAAAAAGTAACAAATTTGTATTCAACTTATAAGTAGTAAACAATATTTAAGAATATATTCATAGTAAAGAATTATATGTGCATTCTTAGACTTTGGTCTCTTAAGCTAATTTTGGTTTTTTAAAGTTTTTTTATGTTAGTAATCAATCTTTTTCCTTTATTTTTAACCAAATTAACGATTCGGCATTGAATTGACTAAGGTAGATATGTCAATATTAGCCCATTCATGCTCTACTGCCAATTTAAGGTGTCGAACCGTCTCAAACTGTCGTCCGTTTTTAAAAACACGAGCGGACAGAATCCCCCCAAAGATTTTCGATGGGATTAAGGTCCGGACTTAATGCGGGCCACTTCAAGGGGAATTTTTCTGGCCTTAAAAAAGTCTTTGGTGACCATTGCTGTGTGGATGGAAGCATTATCCTGCTGGTAGGTCCAATCATCGCCGTACAAATTGCCAGCAAATTCTGTAGCTCACTGTCCAGAAGCTCTACATACATCCTGGCATTCATTCGAGTGAATATGAAGCATATAGGGGTCTTTCCTTTGTAGCTGAACGCGGCCCATACCATTACGGTGCCACCGCCAAAACCTCGCTTGTAACAGGATAGCCGATCCTGGCGCAAGTCTCGCCAATATTGTTTGCAGTTGTCTGGGCCATCTAGGTTAAATTTTTTTCATCACTAAAGACGGTGCTGTGCCACTCTTCTTCCCAGAATCGGTATCTATTGGCAAAGTCTAAGCGATCCTTAATATGCCGCTCCAAAAGCTTTTGTTTAGGTACCATTGAGGTATGTTTAAGGAATCGATTTTCATGTAGAATTTGAACGATTCTACTTCTTGTGATTTGGAAGCCCATATTTGACCACTACTCATCGAATCCTCCACTGCAAGACGTCGAATCTGGCGTTTGCATCGATCATCGATGTGGGTCTTTCGTCCGCTGCGTTGAGCTGTAACATATTCTGTGGGGTTTTTCAGAAACCTGGATATACAGTTCCTATGCCGGTTAAGTCTGATTGCTATATCGGAGATCTTGGAGCCGCTTTCATGCATGCCCATGATAATTCCCTGCTCGCCATTAGTCAAACTAGTACCACGTAGCATTTTGGCCTAATAACAAAAAATATGGTACACAAATCAAGCCTGAAGGACCCGGCGTCGCCTCTGATTCTTGTGAGAGCGACTATATTCAAGCTAGTGCTGGCAGCAAATCGCCATAAACATTTTGAACCGTTCGATCTTTTTCTCTATTTAACCATCTTGATTATAATCTAAACTCATAAATATTTAGCAAATTCCGTGACTTGTTTGACCGTTTTGTTTATTCCTCCTATTTACCCATCTACAATTGCCGTCTATCAAATTTTCACAATAATCCAAGCTCAAATCCAAAACTTGCAAATTTCGCAATATTTTGGACCGTGTAATCTACAGCTTCCATTTACCAACGCCTGCATTATAATATAAGCGCTCTCATAAATATTCATAAGGTTATTTTGCAAATTTCGCAATTTTGGACCTTAGAAACCTTCGCGGCCAAGGGTCTAACCATTGACCAAAATTTCATGGTAATCGGATGAACGGTACAGTTTTTGAATTTTCGCGGTTCTAGGACTATTTCCCGCACATTTCTTCAAATCAGAATCCTTCGCGGGCAAGCGTCCAAACATTCTCCAAAGTTTCATAACAATCAAACATTTTTCAAATTTCGCGGATTCTTCTACTTGGAAAACTTCCCGGGCAAGCGTCGATCACATTCTCAAAGTTTAAGCGAAACCGTAAATTTTGCAATTTTCGCGGTTTTTGGACCGTTTTCCGCAATTTTTTTTAACTTAGAAACCTTCCCGGGCAAGCGTTTAACCATTCTCCAAAGTTCCATCACAATCAAAGATTTAGCAAATTTCGCGGTTTTTGAACCATTTTCCGCAGATTTCTTCTACTTGGAAACCTTCCCGGGCAAGCGTCGAACCATTCCCCAAAGCTCTTACCGAAACCATACATTTTGTCATTTTCGCGGTTTTTTGAACCATTTTCCGCAAATTTCTTCAACTTAGAAACCTTCCCTGGTAAGCGTTCAGCCATTCCCCAAAGTTTCATTGCAGTCGGATGAACGGTATAATTTTGCAAATTTCGCGGTTTTTGGACCATTTCACAGACATGAGACATAGCCTATGACACTTTCCTGATCGACATGAACATACTGTTAAAAAATTCTGAAATCGGTACATAAACACTCTTAAGATGTATAGATATACTACAATAGAGACTTAAACAAATTTCTTGGATAGGTTGAATCGCAGCACCATCTACCATAAGGTACAATTTTGAATTAAAGTACAAGATTAGAATGGCAGAAATTCGATTCTAGCAAACACAAAGTGTAGCAAAATTATTCTGCACTCTTTAAACTTCGAAAATCGAACTTATAACAGTAAATAAAAACAAAAGCAATAATGCACATATAATTATTTGTATGACGTAGATTTTTCTCAAGAACTTAAATTATTACTTTTACTTTTTTTTGGGTGAAGTAAAATATATATTTTAACACTGCTCTGCAAAACATCAAAGACAACAAAATTGAAGCAAAATAAAATTCTGCACCTAAACAGTCTTTATTTTAGACCTATGGTTGGGTAATCAGTCAGTGAGGCTAAGATTTTAATTTGGCAAACTCTACATTTGCCCCTCGACTGTCCACTCTGTTTCTCTGTCAAGCTAATTGAACGCACAAACGCGCTTCCCCTGGCCGCTTTTCTTTTTGTATTATTTCTCTTGTCTCACTTCTTTTTTTATTTGTTTTTTGCACACATTTTTCATTTCGCCTTTGCCTGGTGGCCTCCCTTTTCCATTGTTTTGTGTTGCAGCAATTAAAATTTTTATGAGCAAACAAATTTTTTGTTTACAACAAACAACAATAAAAAGGTAATGCAAAATCATAAAAATAAAAGATGCAAAAAAGTGTTAATTGGTTAATTGTGTGTGTGTGTGTGTGAGTGGGGGTGGGAGTGAGTTTAACAATTTTTCCTTCAACTTAAAGTTAGTTGAGGCGCCAGCTGCAATGCAGACACAACAATGCCACGCCCCTTGGTCGCTTGTTAGTTTAAACTGATTTGCAATGTTTGACATGGGCCATAAAAAGCAACGAGGCAAACGGCAACGACAAGCAAGGAAAACACGCTAAGGAGCACAAAAACGCTGGCTGGCGCGGCGGGAGGGAAAATGGGCAGGACATGGACCCAGGTCAAAATCAGCAATGCAGCTGACAGTCAGTCACATACACTGCGGTAATTTTTGGGTGTAATTTGAATCAAAGTACCCGAACAAACAGACAAAAACCAAAACTAGTTCCAACTCATTTTCACTTCAGCATAGCCGTTTCTTTCAGTGTGTTTGCCACTGCTTTCGTTGCTCGCCTTTTAACTGCCTCCCCAGGGCTTTGTTTTGAGTTGAATTTCAGTTTTCAGCGCCTGCCGTGTCTTGTCCTCAACATGGTGGTCATTTCACTAATCTCTTCATTTTGGGCACTTGAAATGACCGGGCCAAACGATTTTGTTGGCCCATGTTAACATTTTATTTGTCTATCTCATCCACCTCCCACACACACACAGGCAGCTGCTGAATGTGTAGTTTATTCATTCAGTTGGGGGGAGGTTGCGGGGCAACAATTAAAAAGATTTAAATGCAAAGCAGTCAAAGGATAAACTGAACAACAAAACAAATTGTAAACGAAGGCAGTAGAAGAGAAAACATTCATAAAGTTAACTCAATAGGTTGCCTACTTTTTGGGGCAATCTGTTTATTACAAAAGTCTTTAATTGGCTTGCATATGCTGACCACGCCCATTCTAATAGTATCTCTTCCGCTCGCTCGCTCTCTCTATCTGCTCAGCTCTTCATTATTAAATCTGTTTTGGATTTTTTGTTTTGTTTTTGTTCTTAGAGCTACGAGCCTGGCCACTGTGCGTGTGCAATGGGCAAATGTTAAAATGTTTGCCCAACAATTTTTGAGCGATTACGAAATGCGTGTGTGTGTGTGTGTGTGTGGTTCTGACGTGAATGGCTCCAGTGGGAGCTACCATTGTTCCTGCTCCTGCTGCTGCTGCTGCTGTGGTTGCCAAAATGGCAAACGCGCCGCTTTTATTTATTTTGTTGTTGCCATTGTTTTAGTCAACCCCAAAAAGCCCTTCCCTGCTTTCAGCCAACTTCAATCTGCATTCGTGTGCCTACAGTTTAGGGTTTTAATTAAATGCAACATGGCAACAATGCGACGAGGTCGCTGGGATTGCGAACTGTGTGACCGAAACACAAACAATAACACCAAAATAACGATTTGTGCTACTGAATTCCACTAAAACTGATTAAATGTGAAATTCCACACGTTACTCACAACTGAAGCACGCGCCATTCAATTTTACCAATTGATCATTTCGATGTCCTTAGGCAACGTTCAATGAGAATTTTCACTTTTCATTGCCCAGCCGTTTTATTTGATAACTTCAATTGCGAAAAAAAGTATCACAAAATAAACGCGATTCAATTGAATGGTTTACTGTGTAAACTGGCATTTCAAAATAAAAACGTAAATATGAGACAGCAGTGGGCATAACATATTATTTTCCAGCTAAAAAAGAAATTAAGTTACCAAAATTAAAACTAACCACAAAAATTGTACTCCACGCACTCTATATTTTGTCTCTCACTTTTATATTTTTCTAGGAAAAACTTGTAGAACGAATATTTTGAGTACAATTTAATTAAATTTTTGAAAGAATTCTTTTATGCCATATATTTCTTCTGATAAAATGAAGTGCTGATCAAGAATATTTATACTTCATAGGGTCGGAGATGCTTCCCTATACAAACTTAATATACTCAGTGTACCTCTGGTACAGAGTATAAAAATAGAGTTCAAAAATAATGATTAACATTTGAGTTTTTCTTATACCCTTGCAGAAGGTATTATAAAATTGTCCGGATGTTTGTAACGCATCGAATTAAGCATCTCCGATCACATAAAGTATTTACTTATATTCTTGATCAGCATGACGAGCTGACTTGATTTAGCCATGTCCTCCGTCAGTTTGAAAGCTATCCTTACCAAACTTAGCATGAAGTCCTTTCGCACATATTCTCTGCACATTTGTTGGAACCGGCCGCATCGGATAACTTAAGCTTATAGCTGTCATAGGAACAATCGGTCGAAAAACTAGTTTTAGTGAGAAAAACTTTTCGTTTTCAATGGAAACGTCTCCAAAATTCATATTTCTTAGTTTGCTATGCTTTCCCATGATTCCACTAAGATTGGTCGACATCAGACATCTATATAGTATAGCTCCCATAGAAAAGTTAGGTCCGTAAGGAAGTCTTAGTTTGAAAAACTTTTTTGTTTTCAATGAAGTTAACTTCCCCTATTTTTTATATTCTCAGAACTAGATGTCACAGTATATATTCTTGATCAGCATCTTAGCCGATTCGATCTAGCCATGCCCGTCTGTCTGTCTGTCTGTCTGTCTGTCCGTCTGTCCTTATGAACAAAGAGATCTCAGAGATGATAAGATATAGAGGTTTGACATGTACATAGAAAAAAACGGCGAGTTTTGCGTGTGTAAGTCAATGTGATGTCCTTGAAGCTATACTTAAGATAAAATCTAAGCAACAGGACTTGCGACATCAACCCTAAGTTTTTAAAAATTATCCCTGCCCATAATACTTAGATATATTACACATGTAATGAACACTGCCCTTACTACTCCTGAAGTGTGGAAAGTAGCAAAAAATTATTCCAGTTCCTAAACAGAAAATGAATACAGGCCGATCTCCATCTTGCCATACCTATCAAAAGTTTTCCGAATTCTTGTAGCTAGCCAAATAAACAATTACCTGACGTCACACAACATCTTAAATCAAATCAATCAGGCTTCAGAAAGAATCGTAGCTGCACCACTGCACTACTGAAAGTATCGGAAGACATTCGAAATACCCGACGATGGGCAAGTTACATACCTGACGCTGCTTGATTACAGTAAAAGCATTTGACACAGTCAATCACGATATTCGTGTACTAAATTGAGCAAAATGTTTAGCTTTTAAGAACTGCATCTAAATTGATGAGATCATATTTGACTAACAGGCGTCAGGCTGTCGTATCCTCCCTCCAGTGTATCGCCTTTCTTATCTATTACACGTGGTGTCCCTCAAGGTTCAATTTTAGGTCCAATATTGTTCTCAATGTACGTAAATGATCTTCCAAGTACCCTGTCAAAATGTAATGTACATATGTATGCTGATGTCCAATTGTATTTTAGTCGCCCGTTATGTAAAATTAGTGAATGTGTAGATGTAACAAACTCTGAGCTAAAAACAATTGCAGAATGGGCCAGAAAAAATGGGCTCGGACTAAATCCTTAAAGTCAAATGCCTTGTAATATACAAGAAAGCAATTGATATCAGGACTCTTGATAGTTTATATATTGATGATGAAGAGATAGAGTATGTTGAAAAGGCAAATTTAGGGGATTATGTTTAACCAGAAGTTGACGTGGACTGACCATATAAACAAGGCAGTTGGTAAGACATACGGCCCTCTGCGACAACTATACTTCACCCAAAACTTTGTACCTGAAAACCTCAGACTTCTTATTGCTAAAACATATTTGACACCGTCAATATTCTATGGAGTCGAGCTATTTGGGCAGAGTGATGCCGAAAGTACACAAAGACTGAAGGTAGTATTTAATGACATTCCTAGGTATGTTTTTAAAAAAAAGACAGAAAAAAAATTATGAACAAAAATAAATTTGAAGCGTATTCCCAATCTTAATTTCGAAAATTAAAATCTCCAAATTTATACAGAAAAATCCAATCTAATTTACTGTATTCAATTAATAAAATCAAATGCTTATATTTTCTTAATGTTAATTTAACTCATTGCTGATCTACATTTGTGACTAGTGTTATAAACTTAAAGTTCTTGTACTTGTAACACTAGGTTCTTAAATAAAAATAAATAAATATAAATATAAATTCAAACTTTAGTCTTATTTTCTTTTTTCAATCTCGATTTACGGGATATTCTACTCAATTCAATCTTTTACGGCTTGGCACAATCCTTTAGAGCTTGTTTCATTCCTAATGTGCTTACTTCAATCCCATTCGAGATCACAATGTTCATAAATTAGAAACAGTAGCGGAAAAGTATAAATAGCATTTAAGACATTGGACAACACATATATGATATGGTGCTGTGCGATAAGATGCCATGCCATTCGTGTTGAGTGCAAAGCTGCAAGGTTGTGAGTTGGAGTCCCAGGCAAGTCTACAATCTATATATTAATACGCTAAAAAATTTTCATACGAATGCTCGGCCCCCTTTTTAGCAAAGTAAAACAAATTCAATTAACCCAAAATTTATACCATATGTTCGTATGAGTTTTTAGACCCCGCCATTGCAAAAATAAAAAATTAATTGCAATTTTTTATTGTTTTGAATCGAATTAAAAGTTGTACCAACACACACACACTTTACACAGATAGGTCAGCAGACCAACGCATTGTTTTTGTTTCAAACAAAAACAGCATCAGGCCAACACTCACTGTATGCTTTGCTCAGTTGTATTTTGAGATTTGTAAACAAGAGAGTGGCTCTCAAAACTCTCTCTCTGTGAAGAGACGATCAACAGGAAAAAGCTTCTACGCATATTTTGTTTTTGTTTTAAGCAGATTTACAGTTGCTGGTCTATCTGAAATCTAATTGACAAGATATTTTTGCAAGGCAAGTGCTGCTAAAAAATTGTATTTTGGAGCGTAAAAAATAATTAATATTTCTCAAAAATTCGTTATATTGTTAATCCTATTGATATGTTCGTTTTCCTTTCTAGCATAGTAATGTTGGAATGAGTATTAAGAGCAAAAAAAATTGTATTGCAATTATTTACAGTTTTATAGCGAATCAAAGATACATATAGTTACATGCAGATGGCATTTCATTCAATTGACTAAAAAAATTAGTGCGAAAATAGTCAGTTTTTTTAGGGAAATTCGATGAGATGACAGGATTGGTTCTTTATAAGGAAACATACAATTAGATGGCAAATTCACTAATCAAATTTAAATACACCGAGCACAATACGAGACTGTGCTGTGATCTTGAGATCGAATCAGTATTACATCGAATCGTAAATACATCAAATCTATGGATTTATTGACTGTGGTAAAAAAAATGTATATATTTTATCTCTTCACACTTTCTTTGGAGCCATCCTCAAGCAACATTTTCCAGGCTGTTGGCTTCAAAAATAAAGAAATGCATTGAAAATTGCTTTAAGGCTACACTTTACCAAAACCTTAACAAAAGATGAAGGAAAGAACGAAACGAAACGATCTTTCTGGGTAGTATAAAAAAGACCAAACTTTGCCAAGTTAGTTAACCAAATGTTGGCTGACTGTTAAAATTGGAATATATGTTAATCAGGTTTTCCAGGGTTTCCAGGCGATTCAGATACAAGTATTTTTTAACCAAAAACTATGCGAATTTTTTTGCATATTATTTTTAGAACTAAAAGTGCACATCGTTTAATGTTGAGTGTTAATTTGTTCGATGGTCGAATTTCGACCATAGGGCGAGCCTTGTAGTTTTTATATTTCTTTGTTTTTTCAAAAGCTT
This sequence comes from Lordiphosa collinella, assembly GCA_018904265.1. Classification (NCBI taxonomy): domain Eukaryota; kingdom Metazoa; phylum Arthropoda; class Insecta; order Diptera; family Drosophilidae; genus Lordiphosa; species Lordiphosa collinella. The sequence goes on from JAEIFV010001413.1 coordinate 28,366, forward strand.
TAAAAATCACGATTTGGTCTCTTGCAGCTGAGCGGCGATGAATTTCCTCAGACCTTACTTTGCAAAATGTGCAATTTCAACGGAAAGGAGACATTTAACCATATCGGACAATGTCCAGTCCTCAGAGAGTTTAATGCGCTGATTCTAGGGAAGACCTAAGTGAGGAAGGATGAAATTATAAATAGATTGAATGGGCCAAACTGGAATCAATTGGTTAACTTTATGAAATATGCATTAAAGTACAGATCATTTTTCTTAAGGGGAGATATACACCAAGACGTTTGAAAAATCGATTTTTTTTGCATTTTCTTTAAGTTTGAGGTCTTAAGAACACCTGGTGAAAACGCCAAGGTAATGTTTTGATAAATGAGCGGTTTTCTGCCGAAAACATAAACGGGTCGGCCCTGACACGACAGTCATTCCTCAATTTTTAAACGCGTTTTTCACGAAACCACGTTTTTCAACTCGGTACCCAAAATTTCTCCAAAACCAATGAACCGATAGCCTTGAGGCTGTGCTTTATTCTATGCACTATTTTCAAGTAGATGTCAGACGATTTTTCAAAATTTGGAATACTTACGGAGATATAGGCATTTTAGTGACACATGGAGACCCAAATTTCCTAGCAAACAGTAAATTTAAAACGCGATTTTCTTGAAACCAAGTTTTTCTAACTGGTTTGAAGCTTTTCTCAAGTTCAACTGAACCGATTTTGAAGATGTAGGACTAAATGGACGCAGAAGTAACGTGGCTATGGCCGGAACCTCGATCATTGGGAACAACATTTTTTTACTAATTTTTTTTGTTCGGTGGACTACAAAAAAAATTGTCTAAATTGGATTTCTCATTTTTATTTCGCCGTCATTCTTACAAATTCAATTTTTTTTTCATGATTCTGCTTCGGGCCATAAAGGCATTCATTCCAAACAACTTCCCATCTTCCGTTTTGCTAACCGATTATGGTGATTTCCGGAAAGCTGCGAACCATCAACACATCTTTTTCAAGAAGACATTTCTTTGGCATATCTCCCTTAAATAATTTTAATTAGGCAAACAGTAAGCTAGAGTAATCAGATATAAAAATTGTAAAACGCACTACTTATTTAAAAAAATTTGCTGACAGACGACTATTAAGTCATTGTTAGTAAGTTCTTTTTACGAGGTGTGTTCAAAAAAGTATCGCGAATTTGGAATTTTCGCGGGTTACGTATATTCGAATTTCGATTTTTTTGTGGCGTTATGTTGGTACTCATGTCTCTCACTTATGCCGACAAGCTCGGCCATTTTGAATGTTCACTTAATTGTTGACAGCTGCTTTGCTTGCACGTGTTTTGGATTGTCTTCGATTTTTACCTATTCAAAAAAATGGATCAAAGAACCTGTATCAAATTTTGTGTGAAAAACAAAATTAAGTGCGCGGATGCATTCCGAATGTTGACTGTGGCATACGGAGAAGCTACCTTGGACCGAAGCAACGTTTATCGGTGGTACAAAATGTTCTCAGAAGGCCGAGAAGATGTGATGAGCACTTCAACAACAGACGAAAAAATTAATGAAGTGGAGAAAATGGTATTGGCCAATCGTCGAATCACCGTTAGAGAAGTTGCTGAGGACCTAAACATACCGATTGGCTCGTGCCATTCGATTTTTATCAATGATTTGGGCATGAGACGGGTCGCCGCGAAATTCGTACCAAAATTGCTCAATTGCGACCAAAAACAGCATCGCATGAACATTGCTAATGAGATGTTAAACTCTGTCCGCGACGACCCAAATTTGCTCCAGAGGGTCATAACTGGTGACGAATCGTGGGTTTATGGTTATGACGTGGAAACCAAAGCTCAATCATCTCAATGGAAGCTGCCGCACGAACCAAGACCGAAAAAAGCGCGCCAAGTTCGGTCGAATGTGAAAGTTTTGCTGACAGTTTTCTTCGATTGCAGGGGCGTGGTGCATCATGAGTTCTTGCCACAGGGAAGAACGGTCAATAAGGAATATTACCTGCAAGTTATGCGCAATTTGCGCGAAGCAATCCGCCAGAAACGCCCGGATTTGTGGAAGAACAAAAATTGGCTTTTGCACCACGATAACGCCCCTGCTCACACATCGTTGCTTGTGCGCGACTTTTTGGCCAAAAACAACACACTAATGATGCCGCAGCCACCGTATTCCCCAGATCTGGCCCCCTGTGACTTTTCTTGTTCCCTAAACTGAAGAGGCCCATGAAAGGACGACGTTACGCTACGCTTGACGAGATAAAGACGGCATCGAAGGAGGAGCTGAACAAGATAAAAAAAAATGATTTTTTGAAGTGCTTCGAAGATTGAAAAACCGTTGGCACAACTGTATAATATCTCATGGGGATTACTTTGAAGGGGACAAAATAGATATTCATGAATAAATAAATAATTTTTGAAAAAACACAAAACTCGCGATACTTTTTGAACACACCTCGTATACCCCTTATTGGAAAATTTGCTTGAAACAATCTAAATAACGAACTAATTGGTTCCACGTCTATTTAACACAAAACAATTTCAACACGTCAATTCATCACACATCATTTCAACTTAGTTAATGCAAATTAAACACAAACAAATTCAACACAGCACAATTTTAACACTAGAAAATTCAGCACAACTACAATTTAAACACTTGTGACTTTCTACACAATTCAACATGTTGAAAAGTCGATCGAGCCAGACTCTAATATATTGTGTACCTGTGAAAGTGAATGTACATTTGTAAGTACCGCACCAGAAGCAGAAAGCAGCGTTGCTGCAGCTAACATTCTTTTATTCATAACTTGACAATAGTCACTTTATCTTTATGAAACCTTCGGTGAATCGATAAACAAAGCTGATTACTGAATCTGTGTAGAAGGCACCAACCACCGAACTTTACAATTTTTATAATTTTTTTTTTTTGGAAATGATCGATCCGTGCGATACAAGTATTAACGAGAAGGCTAAGCTAACTTCGGCTTAATACCCTTGCAAATGCTCGTTTTGATATAATGATTTCGACCAAATTTTGAAAATCTGTTAAAAAGCATATATTATTATTGATGGCCAAATTAAAGAACATTGAAAAAAATGAAAAAAAAAATGGAAAAAAAAATTTTTTTCTTTGACCCATTTTCCGACTGTTCGTTCGTATGGGAGCTATAAGCTTTAGTCATCCGATTTTGACACAACTTTGTAAAATTATGTGAAAGCATATACGAGTAAAACCAATAAATACAAAATTTTAACACGGGACGAATAAAAACCAAAAAGTTTTTCTCACTAAGACCATTATTCAGACGAATCTTTTGTATGGGAGCTATACCATATAGTTGTCTGATTTTCACCAAACTTAGTATAACTATAAAAAAGCATAGAAAACCAATAAATTCAAAGTTTTTAGACGTTTAAATTGAAATCAAAGTTTTTCTTACTAAAACTAATTTTTCGACCGATCGTTCCTAAGGGAGCTATAAGATACAGTCATCCGATCCAGTCGGTTCCAAATTATTAGTAACGTGCAGTATAAAGATGACTCTTTGCAAAATTTCAGCTCGATAGCTTCAAAGCTGAGCGACTAATTTGCGTAGAAACAGAAAGACGGACGCACATGGCTAAATTAACTCTGCTCGTCGCCTGTATATAGTTTATGGGGTCGGAAATTAACATTTCTATGCGTTGCAATCTTCTGGGTAAAGTTATAATACCCTTTGCAAGGGTATAAACAAAATTTTACCTGTGGCGCTATTTTTAATACTTGTATCCAAGGCTGCAAACCTCTGAAATTCAGCAGGAGGTTCGGTCCGGGGGCTCAAACCCATTGTAAAGTCTAAGGTTCGGTTCGCGGACCGGTTCAAGAAGCCCCTGAACCCAAGGTTATGGTTCGAACCCTTGGTTCGCATGAACATAAAAGAAAAGTTTGACTTTCGATTTATTAATTCTTATAAAATGAAATTTATATAATTTTCTCTCCATATGCCTAAACATAATATTGATTACTTAAGTTAGTGTTATTATCAAATCCATTAGATGACATTAACAACTATTAAAAACTGTTTAGTTAATTAGCATTATATCTATCAGGAGCTGTTCATCTATACTAGCTCTTAAATCAGAAAGAACAAACTTAACTGTTGAAAATGCTCGTTCAACTGATACCTGAGCTGCTGGAACGTCTAGTATAGTTAAGGCAACATTTTGTAATTCTTCGTTATTATAACCTTTCCAAAATAATTAAAACATTTGTCAATGTAAGTCAATGTATTATTCACAGATTTGATATTTGAGATTTGTTTATGGTTTTTATAAACTTCTCGTTTTCGAAATCTGACGCTGTGTCATTAAATGACGAATTTTTTAAAACTCTCATTTAGCATCAGCCAATATTGGTACTGAGCTTATAATAGAAGAACGTTTTTAGAGGCCATTAGATAATTATAAACAATGTTTTGCCGAAGATTTTCGAACAATTGCTCGACATGAAAACCAAGCTTAATATAAATCACGTGGTAGTAATTGTGAATCCTGCAGTTTTAACAATGTTTTATAAATTGGATGCAGCAAATAACATACATATTGAACAACGTTCCATTCTGATGATCTTAGGTCGAGTTCTTTTAAGGGGGGAAACACACTTTGCGATGAGCAAAAGTAATGGTTTTTAAAAAAATTCCAGAAAAAAAAGTATAAGAGATTTTTTATTTTTGTTTTTTTTTTATTAAATAGTTAATGAATGAAAGGAAAATACAAAAATTTTTTTTTTTGTCAATATGAGGGCCGTTCAGAAAGTTATCGGCCTCCGAAAAATGATGAATAAAAAAGGTGCACACATGGTGACCATGGTTGCAGCACTAAAAAAAAAGAGAAATGCGGTTATGTTTAGAACTAATGTGGCTATCGTTCGGCCCTCCGAAAAAATATTGAAAATTTTTTTTACAAAATGGCGGACATTTGAAAACAAAAAAAATTTTTTGGTCTTTTTTTGTAGTGTAGTGTAAAAAAAGTACACTTAAAATATGGGTATCCAAAAGTTGGAGGGCCGAACGATAGCGACGACAATTCTGCGTCGTATAAGCCCTTCCGGAGCAAAATCGGTCCACTGGTTTCCTCTGAATCGTGGCCACCAGTTTGAAAAACGTGGTTTCGAGATAAACGCGTTTAAAGTTTGCAGTTGCTAGGCAAAACGGGTCACTTTGGGTCATTAAAAGGACTATATCTTTTAAACTATTTCGAATTTTTGAAAATCCTTTTAGGGGGGATATTTTTGAATATCCAAGCTACAAAAATATGCAAAAAAAAAAGTCGAAAATTTTTATCCGCCAAGTGTTTTCCCCCCTTAAAGAACTTTTAATGCAAAAATCTTTAAGAGTTAGTAAGCGTTCGCACATTTGGTAAGTTGAGTTCCATCGCGTCACACAGTCTAGCACTGTTATTTACAAAGTATGCGAACTCTACTGATGTCAAACTGAACTTCCCTAACAACTCGTTAGCCACTAAATTTAAAGTGTTTGCAGCAGAACGAACAGTTATAATAAAGTCCTCCAGGGAATCTATTGAGGCAACTTCGTCATAGTCCAAATCAACAAATACTTTTGGGTCGAATTCGTCATTGTCCAAATCAACAAATTCTTTTGGGTCGAATGAGCAACTTTCTTCGGTATTACAATCTTCATCGATGCATTCCTTTTCTGCTCTGCAGTTGTCATTTATAAGTTCTCCTGCTCGAACCATTGTAGCACTTCCTGAATGATAGCAGTCAGATTCGGGCTCGTATGTTGCAGGTGGACCTCTTTCATCGCCAGCATGTAAACGCGGATCTCGTCATCATTATGAATCTGACGTACATACTTATGACATGTTTGGATTTTTGTTCTTACCAAAATGAGTATGAAAGTGATTTAGGCTATTAAATTTGTGGCAGCTATCACGAGTCACCTACCAAGAACTGTCATCTCGAGCAACAGTAGTAAAATGGCACCAAATTCACATAAATACATAAATTTTTTGTAGTATTTCATCCTCTGAGCAATGAATATTCTGAAGTAGGCCACCGAACTCCAACGTTTAGTTATAGCCCTTAATTGCAGAGATTTCGAATCTACAGAATATACTTTTTTTTATTCCCACCAAAACCAAGAACCTAACATCTTAACTTGAGATATTTGCCACTCTATTTGCAGTTTGGCACGGTTGCCACTCGAATTCAAAGGCATTTTCCCTCTTTTAGACCATCGTGACACCACAAATTGAGACAAAACAAACAAACATTAGAATAAGACCACGCCCCAAAGAACTTACTTACTTTGGGGGTATCCCACATCTTAACCCCCCGATTCTATATACACATATTATATACTCTAATGCTAATCTTACCTTGGCACAAAATGTAGAAATAAAAAAATGGCAGAAATCTTCTTTTGAGGACAGCGGCAGCAGCAAACAAACACGCACGCACACACACACGCGCGCACTGTGTGGGTTATTCTATTTCTTTTTTTGTATTATTATTTTTTAACTATTTGGCATTTCGCATCGGAACTATTCCAAATTTTTAGAATTTCTTAATTCAAATTGGTTTGTTCACTTGTTTATTTGTGGTTTGGCTATGTTAGGAGTTTTCCTCAACAGAAAAAAATCTAAAAAAAAAAACCAACCATGTGTCCAGCTGCAGCTGAGTGAGTCGCACAAAACTAAAACTATTAACATGTATTTGAATAATATTTGCGATGAGCAACAAGTTGAATAATTGATTTGTTAAGAACTCCACCGATTATTCAGTTACGTTTCGGGGTTATTACGAAATCTGTTTGAATTGTTGTTGTTTTGGTTTTGCCTTGGCTCGAGCTGTTGGGCTCTTTTGGAGCGACCTCCGCAATGACCGTGTAACAATTTTGCAGCTCAGCAGCAGCAGCAGGAAAACGCGCGCGCGCCACAAAGTAGGCAATGACAATTGCCAATTCCTCTGACAATGGCCCTGACAGCTGCTGCGCGCCTTTTTATAGTTCTGTGATAATTTTAAGCTTTTCCTTCTATTTTCTTTTTTGTTAACTTATGTAACGCATTTGAGCCATATCAATTATTCAACTTGGCTAGAAACAAAGGCGTGTTTTTTTTGAGTAAGGAACCAAAAAAAAAAAAAACTGGAAACATTTATAAAGAATAATAATAATAATAATAATAAAACCCACGCAGCTGGGCAGTCACATGGGCCACATCGAGACACACACACACACACCCACACACAGACAGCAACACAGACACAACACAGCACTCACACGGACACACACACACACACCGACACGAGACTTCGACGTGCGTTTTGGCGACTAGCGAAATTTTTTGTTTTTTTTTTTTTTTTTTTTTTTTTTTTTATTTTTTGTTGTCAGTTTTCTTTATTCTCTATGTGGCGCTCTCGAAGCGTAAGCCGTGCCGTCTGCGCTGAGTCCTGTTTCATACTGTTTGCTTGGCCAGCCAAGGATGCTGCTGGATGCTGATGTTGGCTGCTGCTGCCACTGCTGCTGCTGCTGCGGCACACAAAGAATTTCCCTTTTTGTGCGCTGTTAAAATTTCCCTGGCATGCGCACCGTGTGTTTACGACAATTGCCGGCGTATGCTGCGTATGAGCGATATTCTCTGTCTGGTGACAGTGTGCCAGATGAGGGGGAGGTGTGGGAATCATTTGTGACCTAACCCAGGCTAGACTGCCTAGGGGTACCATTGGGTGGAAATTCATATCATATTTATCACTAGAACATTTCTTAGCCAACTTAACAAGCCGAATCTAGGCCAATGCGAGTGAGGCTTATTTATGATTCGTTCTGATCCCAATTTATGCTGACCATCTTTACATACGTATAACCAAGTGTGTTTATCAGTGAAATCTATTTAAAATTTATGCTTAAATTTATTGAAATATCAAATTATTTGTTTAATTTGTTTTTCATTTCGGTTTGTGTTGGAAATACTCCGATGACTGCAAAAGATTGGTAGATCATATATTTGGCTTCCATATGGCCACCTAAAACAAACTTTGTCTATAAACCATCTAACCACTTGCTTTCTCACCCCCCAAACCACTTCCATCATCATCTGTGGCATTCGTCACAGCGTTTTCACTTACACGAAACCAAATCCTTGTCCCCAGCCCAAGCTGTAACCAAGATAATGCAAAACCCAACAAAAAGCATCAATTTGCATGCACACTGACCAGCAGTCGCCGCATCCACATCTACTATGTGCGGTCGGTTGCGCTTCCCCCGGCACACCCCGCTTTTGGATAGGTCGCTGCTGGCGATGCTTCATCACAATTCATTTCGCTCGAATTTGAATGCGAACGAATGGGGGTCTCGTCCAGGCATGGCGGCGGTGCTTTCATTAACCTTTCTCTGGCATTCAACATAATTCAATTTGGCATCAAGTCAAGCATTCCGCATCCTCGCATCCTGTGCACCAGCAGCAGTCAGCAACCAGCCAGCAACCAGCATCCAGCTGCTCATTTGCATTAATGCCATGCACGTGTGTAATGTACGCGCCAGTCACGTGCGAGTGGAACTCCACTCCACTCCACTCCATACTGCGGGCGAGAGAAGTGTCGGAAATTTTCATAAATAAATTGATTTGCCTCACGAAGCATTCATAATTGTGGCTAACTACGAACATTAATGGTCAGCAAATTGCCACATACCGTTCTATGAGATATCCATAAGCTAAAGCGGTACTTAAGTGGCGTACGTTGGTAAAAATATGGTAAGTGTGGGAAACGGAAGGGGGACAAGCTATGAATTAGAGACCGAAATAGGAATATGTGGTAACGGAATTAGCTCTATACAAATCCCTTAACATCTCAGTCTGGCAATGGACATAAGCAGCAGCGCTAGACAAACTATTCCGAGTACGAGTAATATAGGTATTGAGACCTGGCACCCGGAGCTATTTACATCTGGGCTGCAAACCGGTTTTGGGACGAACCTAAAATATCGAGTTGGTTCAACAAAAGTTATAGACTTGAAATAATCTAACTAACTGCCTATCGTCATCTACTGTAATCTGGTCGGTTTTGGGCTTCTGAGTCTTTAAATCGACCATAAAGTTGAACTTTCACAGAGAAAACCAAATATGTAAAAACTACGATTTTCCACCCACTACGTTTATGTAGACTTTCTACATGCCGCGCTTTCTCTTCTCATTTCTACATGCGGCATGTAGCTTTTCTATACGCCAAGTTTAGCCTTACCTCAAGATTTGAGCTTTTTGGAACTCTTAATAACTCAAACTAACTCGAGAAATCGGTTTAGGGGGTATTGCTGATTGGCAGAAATTTTTTTTTCGATTTTTTTTTTTTGCATATTTTTATAACTTGATTGTTTGAGAATATAGTCCTAAAAGAATTTTTGAAGCTCGAAATACTTTAGAAGATATAGCCTTTTTAATGACCCAAAGTGACCCGATTTGCCTAGCGACTGCAAACTATAAGCGCGTTTATCTCGAAACCACGTTTTTGAGCTGGCGGCACTGATTGCGCCCGTAGCTCTGATCCGATTTTGATGAAACAAAATGCAATCTACGCAGAATTTTCACCATTATGGCCCCTATTTCAATCATAGTTTTAAACATTTTTTTACTATTTTTTTTACACTAAACTATAAAAAAAAATTTACCAAAATCGATTTTTCATTTTTCAATGGCCGCCATTATGTAAAAAGAATCGCAAAATTATGATTGAAAAAATAGGGAAAGTTAACTTCGGCTCGGCCGAAGTTTTGTATACCCTTGCAGCTTCCATTGAAAACAAAAAAGTTTTTCTAAGACTACTTTTTGGACACTTTTTCTAAGACTACTTTTTCTATGGGATCTATACTATAAAGATGTCTGATTTCGATTAAACTTGGTGAAATCATGGAAAAGCATAATACACTGTTAATTGCGAAATTTGGAGGCGATCCCATTTAAAACAAAAAAAGTTTCTCTCACTTGAACTTCTTTTTCGACCGATCATTAATACTGCAGCTATATGCTATAGTCATCCGATTTTGATAAAACTTTGTCGAAATTTGTCCAAAGTAAATAAAAAATAGAGTATGCCAATAATAAGGACGTTTTTCATTAAAAAAAAAAAAAGTTTTCTCACTAAAACTAGTTTTTCGACCGATCGTTCCTATGGGAGCTATATGCTATAGTTATTTCGAACCAATCTTTGTAGAATTGTGTAAATATATAGATTAAGTGTATGCCATTAAGGGACGTTTCCCCTAAAAACAAAAAATTTTTCTCACTAGAACTTTTAGTTTTCCCCATCGTTCCTATGGCAGCTATATGCTATAGTCATCCGATTTTTGACCAAACTTAGTGAAATCATCTGGGAAAGGATAGTAAAACTAAAATACGTTTTGAGGCGTTTCCATTAAAAACAAAAAAGTTTTTCTCTTTAAGACTTGTTTTTCAACCGATCGTTCCTATGGCAGCTATGTTATGGTCTTCCGGTAGCCGGTTCCGACAAATGTGCAGCGTTTGTACCAAAGACTTTGTGTAAAGTTTGGTGAGAATAGCTTTAAAACTGACGGAGGAGCATGAAACAGACGGACAGACGGACAGGGCTAAATCACACGCTCGTCATGCTGATCAAGAATACATATACTTTATGTGGTCGGAGATGCTTCCTTCTAATGCGTTACAACATATCCCGCACAATTTTATAATACCTCTCTAAGCAGTTTATAATGATTTATTGGCCACGACCACAAAATGATATTTATTTCTTTTTTTTATTTCCCAAAGGATAACCTTAACTGCTACAATAAAAAAACTTAAAACTAACAGTAACAATTTAACTACCTGAAGAGGAAGTCCCTAAAGTCCTTTTAACAATAATATTGTCGATGCTAAGAGTTCATGCCTGCCAACTGGGAGACGCTTGTACGTCAAAAGGGCTCTACATATTGGCTCATTATTCATAATTGACCTATGAGTTGCTACTCTAAAGGGGGCCAATAAATCACGCAAAGATCTGGGGCAACATTGAAATGATCTTGTCCAGTATCTAGGACATCATCTTACCGACTACGTGTCTTTTAAAAAAAATTAAAGACGCAATTGTCCTTCTATCCTCAAGGTTGGAAATATGCAGCCGACATCTCTCAGATATGGTGGAAAAGGCTCCGAAAATGTAAATGAGCGAGTGCATTAAGGAATCGTTTCTGCAGCCGCTCAAGCCTGTTTATGTGAACGGAGCAGAAGGATTCCAGATAAACAAGCTTTCGCAGCCTAGACGCACCTAAGCCAGTTATACAAACTTAGTCGTGTATAGGGATCGTTAAATTGCTTGGAATTGCGTTTTACAAAGCCCAGCATTAATTAGCTTTGGGAGATATAGTTTAGATGCTCAAGCCAAATTTGGTCAACACCACCCCCAAATCCATAACTCATACTGCCGTCTAAAGCTTTGTGATTATGGAATTGTGTTAATATCGGCAGGTTGCGCTTTATATGTAACCAAGAAGCATTTTGAGAGTTTAGGGCGGCAAATTGCGCCCGCACCAGTCAACAACCGAATTAAGATCGCTTTAAGAACATCAACATCGCTGTTTTTTAATATCTAAAAATTTTAAGTCATCAGCATACATTAGATAATGCAGTTAAGTAGGCAACCGATATCGTTAAACAGTGAAAGTAGCAATGGACCTAGTACACTCTCCCTTGGGGAGCAGTGTTGCTATGTAGGTGCTTGAACGATTGCCATTAATGAACTTGGCGCGATCGACCATCAAGATAGACTCAAACCAATTAAGGATGGAAAAGAAAGCCAAGCTTGCAACTTGGATAAAAAGAGCACTATGGCAGACTTTGTCAAATGCCTTAGAAAAATCCGTGTAGATTACATCGACTTACAACGCTTTTCAAATGGAAATGCAGATATTGCTAAATACTGTTAAATTCGTTACCGTGGAACGGCCAGAAAAAAACCATGCTGGTTGGGATCTATATAAAATTAATAATGAAGTTAAGATGTTTTGGACTCTTCTTCAAAAGGCTTAGAAATATTGCTAAGCTACAATGAGCCCTATAATTAGAGACATCACCTTTTGAATCTTTTTTATATAGGTATAACTGATGCAATCTTCCATTTTCGTAAATTGACCAGTCTCAAGGACGTGAAAAATTCATAGTGAAGGCTCACAAAGCTCACCAATGCAATTCTTCAGAAAAAGAAAGAAATTCCATCCTGTCCGGCTAAACGAGTCATCAAAGTCATTGGTTGCCTAAGACATCTTCTCCGTATGAATAGTCCCGACATTAAATAAAAGGAATGAAATCAAGTAAATTGGTCCATCCCAATTACTCTCTAAGTGCCGCTAAAAAGGAAGCAAGTAGATTCACTGTCCCCTCGTCAGTATTTGATAGCAGCAGCACCAAAGCTCATACTAGATGGAATTGAAGGGCGTTTTTTCACTTTATAAAACTCCAAAGGGACTTTGGATTGTTTTAAGTCGACTTTAATATCATTGCATGTACAAACTTTTCGCTCACCCCTTGTGCAGATGATATTTTTCACCATCAGCAGGATTGCTTTTGTTTTAGTATTTATTACGGTTTTTCAATTTTTTAACCCTTTTGTGTACCACGGCAGTTTGTAGAGCTTGCTTCTGTTCCTGAGCATTTTTAGGTTTAAGAAAGCTATTATCACGTCTCCAAATTTGTTGGGAAGGACCGATGACTTAACATTTGAGATGCAACCTCTAATATCACCCCTTTTTCATCAAAGGTGAAATTCAAATTTAGAAAAATGATGCACAGAGGGTCATTAATAATCGATGTTGAATTAATAGAGGATTGATGCATATCGCAAGCGAATTCCATCTTCTTAGAGCGAATTAAGATGCTGACGAATATTAATCTTTCAATGGAAGCTGCAAGGTATACAAAACTTCGACCGGGCCCGTTAACTTTCCCCTATTTTTTGTGTTATCATTTTCCATATCTTTTTTCAAATCTGAAACAAACTCGATATGCGTGTGGATACAACTGCCAACATGCAAAAATTTGTGGCTCTTATAGTCTCTGTGAGCGACGCGTTCATACGGAAACCGGACGGACAGACTGACATGGCTAAGTCGACTCGGCTATTGATGCTGATCAAGAATATATATACTTTATACGGTCGCAAATGTTTCCCTTCTACCTGTTACATACTTTTGCTAAACTTCATGATCCCCTTTTCCCTTTTTAATGGGAACAGGAATAAAAATAAAAAATTGTTATTTTTCTTTGACCCATACTAACCGATCCTTCGTATGGGAGCTATAAGCTGTATGCACCCGATTTTTGACAAAACTTTGTAAATTTATGTGACCGAAAATAATAATTATTTTGAAAATTTTTTGATTAGATAAAAAAATATGAAGGATATGCTTTAAAGGTATTCTGTTGGATGAGACACTATTAATTTCGGTTCAGCTTCTCCAGACAGACCATGATATCTTATTTTTTGTTTTTTATTGAAAAAAATTATTCGCTATTAATTATTAAATATTTTTATTTTATTCTTCGTCAATAATAATTTTGAATGATTTTTTTCATATTAATCAATTTACTATTTATCGGTTATTGAATTCGTCTTGGCATCATCATGCACAGGACTTTATTGTAGTCGATGAAAGAGCATTTTCGAGTTACGCTTAGCCAAAATGAAGAACAAAAATTAAATACCTCACAGCAGGGATTTGAACCAGCCAATCCAAAATTTAAGGCGGCAAGCCCAACCATTCAGCCAAAACTTCAATATATGGAACCTCGTAAAAGCAGCCAGATGCAAAATTTGGGAGCTGTTGTCAGCTAGCTCATCTATAATATCTAAAAATCTATAAATTTACGTTCTACTTCAATTTTTTATGCTTAAAGTCACTTTATTTATGTGTTTAATTTAACAAATAAAATGTCTTGCATAGATGACGGCGATAAATTGCATCGCTAATGTAATTAAAGCAAAGGCTCTTTTTTTACACAAGCGATAAAAAAAATAAAAAAGATGGTGTGCACCAGAACTCGAACACACAACCCCGAGTATATGAATTAAGCATCTATAGCACAACGCCACAGAGCACTTTTGGCGTTCGTTTGTAAAAATGTGAAATACTCAAAACGATTGCACAGCTTGCTATGAAATTTCTAAATGTGTTCGGAACCAAATTCTTATTGGGATTAATATTCTTGATTTTCAAACAAAAAAATCTCTGTTAATTTGTATGCTTTGATTAGAAACGAAAAAAATTAAGAATAATCATCTTGCTTGAATAATAAAAATAAAACTCTTCAAAAAATCATCTATGATTTAAACAAATAAAAATCTACCAATAAATAGTAAATTCGATTAATATGAAAAAAATCATTCAAAATTATTATTGACGAAGAAAACAATAAAAATATATAATAATTATTATTGTAAGAGGAAAAAAAAATAAAAATTCAAAAATAATTATTATGTTCTGATTTTTATATAAAAAGGAGTGATTTGTTCGGTCCCTGGGAAAAACATATAAAACAAACTAATACCAATTTTCAGGTCGGTACCTTTGAAAACAAAAAATTTCTCTGTAAGACCATTTTCAGAACTATCTATTGTATGGGAGCTATACCCTATAATTGTCCGATTATCACCAAACAGTAAAATTATGCAAGATCATAAAAAACCAATAAATAGAAAGTTTTGAGACGTTAACATTGAAATCAAAAAAAGTTTTTTCATACTAAAACTAGTTTTTGGACCGATCGTTCCTATGAAAGCTATTATAAATAGTCATCCGATCCGGTAGGCTCCGACATATCAGCAGCGTGCAGTAGAAAAATGACTCTGTGCTAAATTTCACCTCGATAGCTTCAAAATTGAGAGAATAAATGCCGTTGAAACTGACAGACAGACGGACAGACTGACGGACAGGGCTAAACCAACTCAACTCGTCGCCCTGATCAAGAATATATATAGTTGATTGGGTCGGAAATAAATATTTCTATTCGCTGAAAACATCTGGGCAAACCTATAATACCCTTTGCAAGGGTGTAAAAACGGTTCCAAAAATGAAGAAATTGCTAAGAGGATAAATCGTCATAGAAATACAATTATAATTTCCTAAAAAACCCAAAAGGCTATGGGACAACACCACGTAGCGGTCAAAGAAGCGATATCTACACCAGACACACTGACTTGCAAGTGTGAGTTCAATGACTCAATAGTCTCAATTTAAGAAAAAAAATTAAAAGTCACAATATAATTTATAATGAAGAGGAACTTTAATTTAAGCATTTAATATTGAAATAAAAGTTCTGAAACTTAGTTGTTATTTTTTTGCCTATTACTATACAAAATAAAACTGCATACCCAACATATTTCTACCTGTCTGTGTTCTTTTCTAAAGTTACATATTTGTTTGCCACATATAATTCTTTTACAGAGGTAGTTGGCCAATTTTTGACAGACAGAACATTTTGATTTATCAATGACGCCTTAACCGCAAAAAATTTTTGCGCAGGGACGTTTTCGGCGAGCCATACCATAAAGAGTGCCTGAAAAGTATTCTGTTGTTAGCAGAGGCAGTTTGTGGCAGCCAAATGTTATCATTTCACAAAGATAACGAATCATTTTAATAAAAACAAAAGAAATAAGAATGAATACAGCCGGACTAAAAAACTTGCACTCCACGAAAGTCTAAAAACAGTTGCTGAAAAGAGGTAGGTACGACTGCAAGATCCTACCACGATTTACCAATACAACATTTACGCACTTGTCAAAAAACAATGATTTAAGTAAATACATACCTTCAACTTAATTAAAACCAAATATAACAGCTGGAAAAGTAAACTTTGGCAATTTGCAAGCCAAATCTGTGCACTTTAGAAAAAATGAGAAAAAAGTGAGCTGCAGCTGCTGCAACATATGTTATGTTTGATAGCTCACATCCGAGCGAATAAAAACTACAAAAATAAATTAAAAGTAACGATAGGCTAATAGTCTATTTGTAATCGAGTGCGAAACAAAATTTGGCGAGTTTTCATTTTTATACTCTGTACTAAAGGTACACAGCAGAGAACTGCAACGAGTACAATTGCTCAGCGCTAAAGGCTTGTCAAACCCGAGTATTGCCCGTACTTATACTCAAGTTGACTCAGAGCTTCGAGCCGTCATGAGTAAAGTTCATTCTGCACAAATACTCGCGTTTACTCAAAGCTCCGGCAGTAAGTCACCGCGACTTCAAAGATCTGCTGCGAGCTGTTACGATCAATGCTTGTGCACAACCGTCACAAGCACTCAAAAAACAACAATTTTTGTAATAAATGTCTTAATTTCTCCTGTGTTAGCCCGTGTGACGTCTTAGAGGCTATTCTAAAAATAAAATCAAATGCTACTGGTCTTGATAATATCGATCCGAAGTTCTTAAAAATCCTGATTCCAAAAACCCTTAGTCATTTAACGCACATTTGCAATACTGCAATAACAACCTCGACGTTCCCAAGTCGGTGGAAAGTTGCTAAGATACTGCCCATTCCGAAAGCAAGTAATGAGTACAGGCCGATTTCCATCTTACCTTTCATTTCAAAAATTTTCGAGCAATTGATTTACACACAAATAAGCAGTTTTTTTTTATAGAAAACACTCTACTGAACGATAAACAACATGGTTTTCGTAAGTCGCGTAGCTGTATCACTGCGATACTTAAGGTGACTGAAGATATTAGAAGAGAAGTCGACAAAAGCCATGCTGCTTTCCTAACTCTACTGGACTGCAGCAAGGCATTTGACACCGTAGATCACCGAATTCTATGCACAAAACTAGAAAGACTATAATTTTTCCACCACGGCTAATAAATTAATGCTATCATACCTAACTGGTCGAAGTCAAGCAGTCGTAACCTCTTCACAGACCTCGTCATTTTTAATAACAAATCGTGGAGTTCCTCAAGGCTCAGTTCTTGGGCCATTATTATTTTCAATTTATGTAAATGACCTACCGAATGTACTGTCAAAATGCGATGTCCAAATGTATGCTGACGATCTACAAATCTATATGAGTCGTCCGGTTAGTGAAATATCTGAATGTATAAATGTTTTTAATAGCGAACTAGAATTAGTTGGCGAATGGGCTAGGAAAAATGCACTCCACATCAACCCGTCGAAGTCCAAGTGCATGGTCATTTATAAAAAAAAGCTCAACACAAGCAACTTGCCGAAACTTAAAATAAATAATTCTTTTATTGACTATGTAGACCGTGCTAGGAACCTAGGTATTACTTTTAATTATAAACTTACATGGAACGATCATTGATCCGAGGCTTCATGCCAATAAAGACTAAGCTCACAATTGTAAAAACTTACCTTATTCCAGCATTGTTTTATGGGATTGAAGTTTTCGGAAAAAGTGATGCTGTAAGCAAGCAAAAACTTAACGTAGCTTTTAATAATATTGCCAGATTTGTTTTTAATAAGAAGCCTACTGACCATATTTCGACATACGCAGCACAAATCTTTGACATAGGACCTGAATTCCTGGATAGATTTGCGAACATTAATACCAATTCACAAAATAATTACAACCAGGGAACCAGTCTATCTCTACGAATTGTTAAGCTTTGCAGGCTCCAGAAGAACAAACAATCTTATAGCAGTCCGAAATAGGCTATCTTGTAGTGATAATCACTTCTTTGCATGTGCTGTTCGACTTTGGAATATGCTGCCCAATAATATTAAAACAATTAGGAGTGTACCGCTATTTAAACGAAACATAATAACTCATCTTAAAACTAATTAATTATAATCTAATAATAAATATCAAAAATCTAATTATTGTTTAATACTATTTTCAAACAAATAATTTGTAATAAGAATTCTTGTGTCAAAATGTTAATTGTTAAGTTAGGTCCAACAACATCTGTTCTAATACCCAATAAGTAAGTGTTTCTTTATTTAAAATTAATAAAAACAAGTTACACTAAAAAGAAATGATGTTAACCAACATGGCACAAAACAAAGTCCGTCTGTCGGCCGTGCGCATGGCTCCTCACCTCACACTGATTACTACACCTGGCTGCCCGGGTCTTTCCCAGATACCAGATCGTTCATCTGTGTTTGGTAAGGGTATCACATTTGCACGCATGTAAGACTAATTCAATACTTCTAAAATTACTGCTCGATCTTTTAATGCTAGTTTAATAAAGGGCACCAGGTCTGCCCAGTGCTTATCCTCTCTATCATCCCGACTTCTTATTATATCCGCTTGTGCTAGCAGGGGTTTCCTAAAGCATAGCAATCTATGCTCCTTTAAAATTGGGCATCTTCCTAGGAAATGCTCAAGGTCATCCAGCTCTCCAGTGTTGCATAGGGGACAGGCTACATTTTCCTGACGGTTGTAGGTGCTAGACCCCAGCTTTATCAGATCGAATCGGGCCTTAAGTATCCAGGAAACTGTGGTGATTGGCAGAGATTGGAGCTTATAGGCTACTGAGTTGTCCAAGTGTTTGTAAATTCAGGGTGGCACTAGTGATCTGTCGCTGATGGTTGTACTGCAAGGTTTTTTGCTTTGAGGGCCTCATGAATTGTTATTCGGAAAGAATTCCATTCCTGTGCTGATCTCAAGGAATCTATCCAGTCTATCTGAAGAGGGTTGCACAATTCATCCAGACTTCTTGCCCAGATGATATTCTTTTCTGATAGCATGCTGGTAATGTAGTGTGGGAGGCGATTCTCCTTATACAAGTGCATCGTTTTTCCTATAAAGCTGAGGTGCAAGTCAAGCGTATGCAGGTGGGCATTCTCCAAACCGGTCTCAGGAATAGGGCATAGCTTGGTGTATTAGCTGGCAAATATAGTACTTTTTTAAAGAGAAGTTGGGTCCGATCGACTTCTGTAAAGTGTCCTCCTCCCCAGATTTCCTGCTCCATATCCTTGGATTATACGGCTTACTGCATTAAATAGTTTTCTTTTGCTTTATGTGTATCTCTTTTCCCAGGAAGTTATTCAGGTCTGTTGATTCTAGTTTTAGCCCTCAACACTCCTTCTAAGCCATGCTTTGTAAATGACACGGTCGGCGTGAAAAGGACTCCCTGAGGTACCTTAATTCAGATGAAATTTTTACTACTTCTCTCCTGTAGGTCCATCTTTCAGACGCCGACAGTCTGCCTCCTTTCCTGAATACCATAATTTCAGACTTATTCAAGTTCTACCTCTATTCCCCATTTACTGCAATACGTTTCTAGCCGGTTGATCATGGTTTGGGTACTTGGGTCTCATCTGCCAGCATTACAATGTCGTCTGCATACATTAATAAGCGAATTTAAGGTGCCTTTGTCCTGTTTCAAGTCGTCTAGTAGTCTGTCTATGCTAGTATTCAGTTAGAAAAAGGTTAATAAATACAAATACAAAAGAGATAGCATGATGGCCTTTTTTTGCATATCTTTTTTACATACGCTTTTTTATCCTTCTTGTGGCATGTTGTTGTTTGAAGTTTTGAAAACACAACAAAAACTGCATAAGAGGCTTGTCGAAGCTCACCGTCAACCAGCAGAGTACGTGCGAGTACATTCTGTTGCGAGTGCTAGTAAACAAGAGTAGAGTGTCGAAAAGGCTTGGCCATTGCTGGCAAAAGACTTATTATGACTCGTGTTATGAAAAGCTTGTTCATATTATTACTCGTGCGAAGCAAAGATCTTAATCGTTCTGACTCAATACGCTTGCGATCATTTAGAGTATGTCGAACCAAGGCGACGAGCCCAACCAAGCCAAGTAAATGCAAGAGTGTGATCGAACATTAGATGCTTGTTGCAGGTCTCTGCTACACAGAGTATATAAAGTTTGAGCAAAAGTAAGTAACTGGCTGAAGGAAGCATTTGCGACCCTATAAGGTATATATATATTTTTGATGAGCATCAACAGCCGAGTCGATTTAGTCATGTCCGTCTGTCTGTCTGTACGTATGAACACACAAATCTCAGAGATGGTAAGGAATAGAGGTTTGGCATGTATAGGACAAAAACTTCTTATACTTGCAGGCAGATCAAGTTTATTCATTTATTTCAATTCGCCAAAGGAATGGTAAAGATCGGAGGAACGATAATCGAGTTGAAAGGAAATCAAACAATTATGGGCAGCACCGGTAGCAACGATGATGGGCAGCACTTTACAGGTACTCCTCTGTAGTGCCGACTATATTACTTGTTTTTAATTTGATTTTTTCTTTCGCTAAATCGTTTGTTCGCCCAGTGTGCGTCTGCCTTATCGATTCACAAAAATCATAATCGAGACTGAAACCGCAGCTATACGCAGCTGATTTTTAGATATGTTTTGAAGAAATGTCTAAACAACAATGTTTATTTTGTTTGAGAGCGGGATCTGATGAGAGTTTTGACTAATTGCTTTTTCTGACACGACTGTTCAGAATAAGACCTGGCACGTAACAACGGAATGCGACGCATATCTGAGCCAGGAAGGGACACTTCCCCTTATTAGCAGGCACAATACAAACTAAATGTGCCACTACAACTATTCCAACCATTAAAAAGTCCCAAGAAAAAGTAATTTTGTTTCCACTGTGCTCTGTATCCCCCAAATTTGTGCAATGCACTTGTGCATTTGACTTTCATTTTAATCAATGAGAGTACAATTCTAGAAATTGTAAAAAAAACTTACACTCGGACGAAGCTAGTAAAGGTATATAAGATCAACTAACTTGATTCATTGGGTAACTGATAAACTTCGTGCAGCTGTAGTATTGCCTTGTCAAAATAAGCTGAGCAATGGAATTATGGTCGTTCCAATTGCATAGAGTACACACTAAGTGGCTAATACTATTACCCAGATTTTGCATAAGTCAGTACATAGAACCAGCACAAATTTCTCAATATGTAGAGCCTATACCCTGTTGCCACATTGCACAACTCTCACATGACACGCTTATCAATCTATTTTCATCTGGCACCCAGTTTCCACATCCACAAAACCCAAAGCAACGTCCATCATTGAGCTATTAAGCGAAGCAAATTGTTGGATGGCTTTCAAGCGAAGGATGGATGGGTTGGGGGGCGGAGGGACCTATCAAAAAGCCAACTTCACTCTGACTTGATGCCTGCCGTCAAATGCCTGAGCACCCCCACCGCCACCCACACCCACAGCAAACCCTAAACCCAGCTGCGCCTCGAGTTGACAACAACAACAACTCCTGCGTTTTCCGCCTCAATTAATTAAAATGTTTTGTTTTAAGGCTCGTCCTTTTCTTTATCCTGGCCAATGCGAGGCAGTCGAGTGTAAAATGCTGATTGATATTTCCCGGTTAATAATATGGGTTCTCTCTCTCTCCCTCCTCCTCCTCTTTCTACCCATTTTCAAGGTCATGCAATAAAAATTAAGTTCATCCATCATTCATTATAGCCAAGCGGCATAGGTTCGTGTTGACAGGACCTGAAAAGGATGACGACGGCAGCGGCAACGGCTCAATTAGTCGGCAGCAAGCGCTGCATTTACATAACATTTTAAGCAAGTTTATTTAATTTAATTGTTGTCGACTTTGCGTCCAGTCACCCCGAACCTGTGCACAATATGGCCTCGTGCCTCGTTAGACAAAGGAAGCACATAAATAAGCATTTTCGAAGCATAGTGCCGAGTGGAAGCTTGAGCTGATTTGCTAATGGTCAGTGCATTCCTGTGCAACTCTGTGTATACCTCCTTCGTCTGTTGTGTGCGAGTAATCGTTTAGGAAATATGAGTAGCCTCTTTCAGTCGAGCAAATAATGGCAGAAGGAAGTGAAAGCCGCCTGGGGGCAAAGTTGGCTTAGGTCAGTTTTGGCTGGCTTAAAGGTTAGTTAAGTCACTTAAATAGTGTGTTAAGGCTGCACAGAAAGAGTGGAGAAGTTCAACCTTTTCATCTTAATTGTAAGACCAGTATTTAATCTTTCCAGCCTTACTTTCAATTATTTTGACGTCTACCCTCAGAAGACCCAGCTGTTGAGGTTCACTGGGAAAAGCTTACCGAACGCCAGGGTCCAGGTTACGTTGTACAGCAAAAGGGACACACTAATGCTATCAAGGAACAGGGTGATAAAATGGCCTCGCTATGGGACATTGAGGTAACCAAAGGCTAACAACCAGTATCCATGTCAACACTCTGCTACTTTGCATCATCAAACCATAACGGACTACGCCCGGCACCAGCAGGCTTATCTGACTTAAAAGATTGAGTTATTGTAAACTCTGAGGGCTTCGAATAAACTACAATACGTCCCAGAAGGTGCCTCAGCCGAGTGACCCCTTAATCGTGAAGCACATAGTCGAGGAGCTGTTTCCGCACAGAAGAGAGCTAATGATAGCCGCAACGGAGTCTGCGCCTAACACGACCATCGAGGAAGTGTCAGCAGAGGAGATTTTACAAGCAGCGCGGAATATCAAAGTAAGCAAGGCTCCAGGTCCGGATTCGATCCCCAATAGAGCCCTCCGACTTGCGCTGACCCTCCAGCCAGATGTGTTCGCGGATCTATACAGCCAATGTCTCCGCGAGAGTATATTTCCAAACAAATGGAAGATACAGAAGTTGGTCCTGCTCCCGAAGCCAGGCAAACGACCAGGCGAACCATCGTCATATAGGCCAATTTGTCTTATAGAGTCTGCCGGTAAACTGTTAGAGAAGATAGTTGCCACACGCCTGGAACGGTCCATTTCAGCAGCTGGTGACCTTTCGCATCGCCAGTTTGGTTTTTGGAAAGCTAGGTCCACCATCGATGCCATCAGCATGGTCGTGGAGACGGCGTCTAAGGCGATAGAGGAAACTAGATGGAAGGGCGGAGGCAAAGAGTACTGTTTAGTGGTCACACTAGACACTAATTCTCAAAGCGCGCTGCTCAAACACGCATATATTCCCCAATGCATGTTATTTTGCCTGCCTCTGCACTAGACATACGCAATGCCTTCAATACGGCAAGATGGAGCTGCATATTGGGTGCGCTGACAAGCTTTGGAGTCCCCGCATATCTGCTTCTCATCATCAGAAGCTACCTCAGCAACAGGGTGCTGAAATACGACACTAGTGCTGGCACGGAGTCGTATGAGGTAACTGGAGGTGTCCCGCAAGGTTCCGTACTTGGGCCATTATTATGGAATGCGATGTACGACGGGGTACTTAGACTACCTCATCCCCCAGGAGTCCAGGTTGTAGGATTTGCGGATGACGTGGCAGTGGTGGTTGTCGCAAAGGAGCTAGCTCAGGCAGAGTCGCTATGCAACCAGTCAATAGCGCAGATCGAAGCATGGCTGTTATCTGTGGGGCTAGAGCTGGCACCGCATAAGACCGAGGCGGTGCTGATAAGTAGCCGGAAAAAGGTAGAGACAGCCCATATCATAATCGGGAATACCTCCGTGGCCTCTAAGAGGGCCCTTAAGTATTTGGGAGTGATGCTGGACACAAGGCTTAGTTTCCGCGAGCACCTGGAGTATGCCAACACAAGGGCAGCTACAACCAACAGAGCACTGTCAAGGATAATGCTCAACACCCGAGGTCCGAGACAAGGAAGAAGAATGTTGCTCTCGAATGTCACCAGATCGATAATGCTGTACGCAGCGCCAGTCTGGAAGGAGGCACTGCACACAAAAAGCTATAGGCGTGGCTTAGAAGCAACACACCGCTTGTGCGCGATTCGTATTTGTTGTGCGTTTCGCACCGTGTCGGATGACGCCGCGCTCGTCATCGCTGGCCTGGCGCCTCTCTAAGAGCTGGCTGCCAACATTTCCACAGACTACTCGGAAACCCATGGGAAAGGCTATACTTCGGCGATGAAGAATGAGATTCGAAATTCTGCAAAAGTACAGAGCCTAGGGAGATGGCAAAATCGCTGGGATGTGTCCCCCAAGGGCCGCTGGACTCACCGGCTCATACCAGACCTGAGCATGTGGATTGGCAGGAAGCACGGTCAGGTAAACTTTTACCTGACGCAGGTCCTAAGTGGCCACGGCTGCTTTCGCAGCTACCTGCACCGTTTTGGCCACGACCAAAGCGCAGAGTGTACCTGGTGCTGGAATACAGAGGAAGACGCGCAGCACGTGCTGTTTGCTTGTGGCAGATTCGCACGCGAAAGGGAGTAACTGGAGGAGTCTCTCGGGAAGTGCATAACCGTGGGGAACCTGGTACCAATAATGGTGGAAAGTA